>JAHLJT010006789.1:0-16380 GCA_031308135.1 Acheta domesticus
ATAGTGCTTGCCTACTAATTCTCAATTAATATCTAAGAAGTTGAATTCTGACTTAAATATATTAAATTTTATTTTGGTTCGAAATATATCAATTCACAAGTGATCTCATTGTCAACCGAGAGTGAGAACTAAAGCGGAGCTATTTCACAATTTGCTTTCAAGAAGTCTCCTGACATAAATCTGTTGAAGTAGTGTAACATTTGTTTCAATAACTTAGATTCTAGAGAACAATAAGAATAATGATGTCTTCAGTTCGCATTATTGTTGAGCATCCCCTGACACACGAGACACGCTACGCCACTGGTCTAGTGTAAAGTTAAATGTGTGTCCATGAAGGCATAGTGAGTACCCGGCGCGGATAGCCGAAATCGGCATGCCCTGAAGCTGGAAAAAGCCCCAGGGGAAAAAACAGTAAATGGAAGTAAATGTTTTGCATGCAAGAGCGCTGAAGTTAATTATAATTCATTGTTTATCAGTCAGCAATCTTGATAGATGGCACGAGAAGGTTTCGTTTTATAAGGTTCTTTGAAGTTCAGAAGACCGGCACCAAATCAAAGCCACTTAAACCCGTTTTTTCCCCCCACGATGCATTGTTGTTGAATAGTTCCACCGCTCACAACGCTCGGTTGTTACGCAACCCGAAATACCACTCGCCCGAAAACGAACCCGCCGGTATTTCGGGCACGCGAAAACGGCGTCTCCGGCCGGATGAAACGCTGCCCTTGGGCACAAAGGCGGGGGAGGGTGGAGGGGGTGCCCATCGGGGCTCGATTGCGGGTGTAAAGGGCCGCTGGTGGCCGGAAGCGACCGGAACGCGATCTCGCGTGAAGAGCCCGCGGCGCGGCGCGGAGACCCGAAATGCAAACGACCTGCCCGGGGGCACACGTGGCGAGCGCTCCGAGGGAAGGGTAGCTACGAGCCACGCAGTTGTCCGTGTCCGTCTTCGTTAATTTACTGCATGGGTAATGATAACGAAACGCAGCCAACAAATTCGCATAGATTTATATTTTTGTGTTTTTTTTTCATAAAAATGATACGCGATTTTCATTTGTTCACATCTCAAAGATATTTTGCAATTACAGTAAACCCTCGTTAACACCAATTCCAAGCACCTGAAATAATCGGTGTTTTTGTTATAAAAATTCGTCTTATCCAATTTTTATATGTATATCCTCATTACTTTTTTCTTTGGCGGGACCTAATATTGCTCGTTTTACGACGAATTTCGTGTTAAGCGAGTTCGTGCTAACGAGGATTTACTGTTCTTGTAAATAAATTAAGGTTATTTTGTGAGTGTCGGAATTTTCTGATCTCTCTCTCTCTCTCTCTCTCTATATATATATATATATATATATATATATATATATATATATATATTTAACATTGAAAAAAATTAGGGGTACACATTTTCAGATTGAAAAATTGAACACTCGACGTTCCTTAGGCTCTTTATTAAACTTTTGAAATGGAAACAGTGTTTGGACAGGTAATCGTGTGTGTGTGTATTGATGGTAATGTGTACATATGTACGACTGAAGGCAATTTGATTATTGCCTATGTACTAATTTCGATAATATTTAAATAAATAAAAATTTTAACATGAAACTATTTTGAATAGTCTTTTCCTCTTTCTTTCTCTTTTCTTCTCTTATTCCATCGCTCTCTTCTCTCTCTTTTCTCGCTCTTGTCCCTCTTTCTCTTTCTCTCTCTCTTTCTGGAGTAAGTACTTCGTGTGTTAGATTTTAGGGAAGGAATGACTTTGCTTGCTTTTTTTTTGTTTCACAGCCACTTGCATTAAAAAATTGTTCTTGTAACAGTATGGGTTTCGTATTCAGATCACGCGTCTATCAAAGACTAAAATTTTCAACTTTTAAAGTTTTTCTTCTGAAAAGAATGAGTCGAAAAGGTATTCCTGCATATAGACTTTCCTTTAATAGGAAATACGTACGCTATCCTCTCATTTACGTGTTCTGCATTTCTATAAGGAACTAATAATTTATTTGAAGTGTACATTTCTGGTATGTGTGTATTTCAATGAACAAGAATTTGCTAATGAAAATTGCATTTTCTTGTGCTTCATTCATGTACTTCCCGACTTGCATTGAAACTCCAGTTGTGTTTTGTATGAATACAAACAGTTGATTTAGCAATTTCGAAATGTTTGAATTAATTATTTACAAATAAAGTAACATTGTTTAGAAAAAAATATTCTTCGGATTTTTCTTATATATAAGCATGTATTCTTGCTAGACTCTAACGTGATTTATGTAGTACTACAGACGATGTATGGAAATAAATGTTAGAAATATTAAGAATGTAGATCACCTAATGTACGTACCGGAGTATGCACGTAAGTGGAACACTGGTATTGGTTACATTTCTGTTTATGACAGTTCTTTAATCCAAGATACTGTAGTATGCGGACGGCAGTTCAAAGTTGCCGCGCTAACTGCGCGGCAAAGAGCGCCGGCAGCATGTTCCCGCCTCCGGCAGCGCGCAGCACAGAGCGTCGGCATCAGGCGCGCTGAGCTTCGTCAAGCGCGCCAAGGGTGTGCTCAGAAACCAGCCACGCCTGTTACCTGGGCTCCGCGCACTGGTGAACCGGCCAATCAGGGGAAGCCGCGGGAAGCCTTGCGCGGGAGCTGGCCCAAATAAAAGGACGCCGACGGAGGATCACCGGCAGTAGAGCGCTCGGCGTGGTTTCAGCCAGATGGCATATTGTTTTTTGTATATGAAGTTTTGTGGTAACTGTACATAGCGGCCGAGTTGGCCCAGATTTTTGTAAATAAATATTCTTATGGAAAGTGAGTGTTTTTGAGTTATAACAGTGGCGACGAGTAAAAAGGAGAATGAACGCGGAACAATTTTCACAACTGATGGCGTGTCTACAGCAGCAACAGCAGCAGCAGATGGCGATGATGGTGCAGACATTGCAGCAAGCGGCAATTTCCTCACGACCGAGCAGCCCAGCCCCGCCGTTCGCAACTTACGATGCAGCAGAGGAAACCTGCGAAGAATATGTGGCCAGATTGGAGCAACATTTGTTATGCTATGATATTAAAGAGGAATCTCGTAAAAGAGCATTTTTTCTGGCCACAATCGGCGCACCGTTAAATAGGTTGTTACGTAAGTTAAGCAAGGAAGAAGAGATTTCGCAGGTGTCATACGATATACTTAAACAGCGGCTGCTAGCTCATTTTTCGAGGGAGACGCATTTAGTGGCGGCACGCTACAAGTTTTATTCATCCAGAATGAAGCCAGGCCAAACGCATGCCGATTGGGCGACGGAGTTGAAGGGTTTGGCGAAGCGTTGTGCGTTTGAATGCAACACAGAGAAATCGTATGCGGAGTCATTGATACGGGACATGTTGGTAATGCATACGCCGGAAAAAGAAGTTCGGTGGGCATTATTGCAACAAAACAACCCGTCTTTGGAAGACGCCTTAAAATTAGCAACATCGTATGAGGTAACGAAGCATACGGCGCATCAGATGACGTTAGGCGATAGAGCAGCAAGAGATGTAGAGGAAATGAGTGTACAGGAGGAAAATTGGGTAGCCAAGCCACGAAGCAGGAAGCAGCAGGAGAAGAAAAGTCCTTCCACCAGCAGAGGCAAGCTATTGAAGTCTTGTAGACAGTGTTTTATTAGTCACGACAGGAAGGTTTGCAGATTCCTCAGAGCGGAGTGCTACAAGTGCGGTAAGAAAGGGCATATTAGAGAAGTGTGCAACAGTGGTTCTGCTGAAAACAGACGACAAGAAATGGACATCGATGAGGTGAGCGGGCACGTCAGAGAAGGACGCAGCAGTGGTTATGCCGAAAGCCAGCGGCAAGAAAGAGGCATCGATGAAGGGGATGGTGATTGTATTTATTCAGTTATGCAGTGTGATGACAAAAGTAAATTGTTTGTAAACTTGGAAATAGGTGGTAAATCTGTATTATTCCAGGTGGATACAGGTGCAGCAGCAACTCTAATAAGCATGACTACTTATGAGCAGCTGGGTTCTCCGCCTTGCGCCTCGCTGAACACAGTTTTTTATGGATATGCTAGACAGAGAATCAAGACGAAAGGTAAGATAAGCCTGCTAGCGAAATACAAAGCGATGGAAAGACAAGTAACACTGGTGGTTGTGGACAGTCGTGATGCGGTTAACATTCTAGGAATGGATGTTTTCACAATTTTTGGATTTACGGTTCAGGACGCGTTTGTCATTCAGACTAGCGCCCTGCCAAAGGAGGTAAAGAATGTGATAGATTTGAATTCAGAAGTTTTTTCGGAGCAATTGGGAAAATGCAAATTTTTGAGGCGCATTTGCAGTTGAAGAAAGATGCCACCCCTAAATTTTTTAAAGCACGACCTGTTCCCCTGGCAGTGAAAGATAAAGTAAAAAAGGAAATCGACAGGTTAGTAGATTTGGACGTCTTGACCCCCGTCAGTACTAGTGCATGGGCAACTCCAGTAGTCATAGTAAAAAAGAAAGACGGTAAAATTAGAATGTGCGGAGATTTCAAGAGCACCGTTAATGCGCAACTCATGGTAGAGCAGTTCCCCATCCCCAGAGCAGAAGAGCTTTTTCAGAAGCTAGCGGGCGGGCAGAGATTTTCAAAAATAGATTTGCGGGACGCGTATCTGCAGATCCCGTTAGATGAAGAGTCTGCGAACTTATTGGTAATTAACACACCGTTCGGGCTTTACCGATACAACCGGTTGCCTTTCGGGGTCGCTTCAGCTGCGGCTATTTTCCAGCGCTGCCTGCATACGCTGACAGCCCAGGTGAAGGGCAGCGCCAACTACCTAGATGATATAGTGGTAACGGGCGAGTCGGAGGAGGAACATCTACAAAACTTGAATCTCTTATTAAAGACTTTAAATGAATGGGGCCTAAGGGTTAACTTGGATAAGTGTGATTTTTTAAAGAACAGATTACTTATCTAGGTCACGTGTTGGATAGCTCGGGGATCAGGCCAACCGGAGAAAACTCAACGGCGATTCAGCAGCTTCCGGTTCCTGTTAATTTGCAGCAGCTACAGTCATTTCTGGGGAAGATTAATTACTATGGCAAATTTATCAAGAACATGGCGGAAATAGCAGCACCCCTCAACGCGTTGCGTAAGAAAGGCGTAAAATGGCATTGGTCGGCAGATTGTGACAAGGCATTTCGGAGGTTGAAAGAGAATTTAATGCAGGCAGTTAAATTGGAACATTTTTTGCCAGATAGAACGACTATACTAGCTGTAGATGCATCAGAATATGGTATTGGGGCAGTCCTTTCGCAGAAGGATGCTAAGGGTGTTGAGCGGCCAATTGCTTGTGTGTCAAAAACGTTGAATGTTCACCAGAAGAATTACTCTCAGATAGAAAAAGAAGCTTTAGCAATTGTATACGGCGTGAGAAAATTCAACGAATACTTGTATGGGTCAAAGTTCATAATCATTACTGATCATAAGCCGTTGGTGTCTTTGTTCTCGCCACACAAGCGTATCCCAGATAATACGGCGCGTAAGATGCAAAGGTGGGCGCTTTTCCTGTCTGATTATAGTTACAGGATACTTTACAGATCTACATATCAGCATGCTAACGCAGAATGCACTATCCCGTCTTCCGCAAGGGCCGGATGCAACTTTTGACTCTGAGGACATCGCCTGTCTCCAGCTGGACCAAGCCGAAGAGGAGGCAGTATCAGGTTTTCCAGTCTCGTCATATCAAGTGGCAAAGGAAACAAAGAAGGATCCGCAGCTCAGGCAAGTGCTGTACCACGTGCAAACTGGTTGGTCCAGCGCGCATAGGCGAACCAGGGCGCTGACGGAATGGTATAAGCTCCAACACAGGCTGTCGGTTAAGGGCGGCGTATTATTACTGGCTAGCGATGAAGGAGTTAGGGTAGTGATTCCGCATAAGTTGCGACCAAAGGTATTACGCCTTTTACATGAGGGTCATTGGGGTATAGCCAGGACAAAGCAAGCAGCCCGCCGTTATTGTTATTGGCCAGGAATAACCAAAGATATAGAGGAGATGAGCAAGCATTGCGAAGCATGCCAAACTAGTCAGGCAGCGCCGAGAGCGGATTTAAGCTCATGGCCCCAACCCTGCGAGCCGTGGGACCGCATACATGTAGATTTTGCGGGTCCTTTCTTAGGGCATATGTGGTTGTTAGTAGTGGACGCATTGTCAAATTATCCGTACGTGATGCGCATGCAACACACAACTGCACCACATACAATAGATGCTTTGAAGAAAGTTTCGTAACAGAAGGCCTCCCACGAGTATTGATCTCCGATAACGGCCCGCAGTTCATATCAGCGGAATTTCAAAAATTTTGTAAAAGTAGCGGGATACAGCACATTTTGGCTCCACCGTTCCATCCTCAGTCAAATGGAGAGGTGGAAAGATTAGTGCAGACGTTCAAGTCAGCCATGCTTAAAGCAACTAGAGCGGGTGCATCAGTAGAGCAGGCGTTACTTAGCATGTTGACCACCTATAGGACGTTACCAATATGTCAGGTAGAAGCCCCGCTCAAGTATTGCATGGTCGGCAGCCCCGTACCTTATTGTCCTTGTTATTTCCGGAAGAAGTGCCAGTGTCAACCAAAGGCGCTAAATTCAAGAGAGGAGATAAGGTACTGGTAAGAGTGTACGGAAGTAATTGTAAGTGGCAACCAGCAATAGTAACTGCAATAAGAGGAGGCAGAGTTTACGTCCTCAGGACAGAAGATAGATCAATCTCTCGGCATCAATCACAGATTAGGAGACGGTACTACGATTCTGTAGTAGATAAGCAACAGGCGGGGGGGGGCAGCGCAGAGCAGGGCAACAGAAAGTGTAATGCGTTTCCCTTTTCAAGCCAGCAGGAGGAGCGGCCCACACTGGATTCCGGCGCAACCATCGAGGAGCCATCTCTACAGTCGCAGCAGCGGCCGGCATTGCGGAGGAGCAACCGACTGCGTCGTTTCACCCCCTACATCACAACTTCGGTGGGGAGGGTGTAGTATGCGGACGGCAGTTCAAAGTTGCCGCGCTAACTGCGCGGCAAAGAGCGCCGGCAGCATGTTCCCGCCTCCGGCAGCGCGCAGCACAGAGCGTCGGCATCAGGCGCGCTGAGCTTCGTCAAGCGCGCCAAGGGTGTGCTCAGAAACCAGCCACGCCTGTTACCTGGGCTCCGCGCACTGGTGAACCGGCCAATCAGGGGAAGCCGCGGGAAGCCTTGCGCGGGAGCTGGCCCAAATAAAAGGACGCCGACGGAGGATCACCGGCAGTAGAGCGCTCGGCGTGGTTTCAGCCAGATGGCATATTGTTTTTTGTATATGAAGTTTTGTGGTAACTGTACATAGCGGCCGAGTTGGCCCAGATTTTTGTAAATAAATATTCTTATGGAAAGTGAGTGTTTTTGAGTTATAACAGATACCATTTCGGAGAATTTCCATTTCCGAGCAGTGGGTGAAAGTAGACAGACACGAACGAAGTTAAATGTCTCCTTGTCATCTCCGCCGACGTTAATTTTTCCCCGACTCGCGTTCCCCTGCACTTACCCCAGCAGTGGCGTCGCTTCCTGGAGGCATCCCTCTCCGAAAGTGTCGTTTACGCGCCCTGGCGACGAGAAGACGCAGAACGCGAGGAGGCTCTCTCCCCGCGAGCGCTGACAGAAGTCGCTTTAAGTCCCGCATCATGTGCTGGAAGCGGCTTCGGAGCGCCTTGCGGTGCCTTGAAGACGACAAATCGGACAGAACATGCTTCGCGATAGAAGGGGAAATTTTTATACTGATGAAAAGCTCTTGAAATGGATGTTTGGCCTTGGAGAATTCCCAGTGCACAGAAATAACTGAAATATTGCATTATTTCTAGGAAGGAATACGAAAGATGTTAATATTAATATTTCCTTGTACGATAACGCGAAGCTAATTCTCCAGAAAGTATCATGTACATTTATGCCATATTATCTACATTCGAACTAAAGAAATGAGATTAATGGAATCTCTTCTCCCAAAAGTGTATAAAATATATTCATGAAGTTGAGAAAACGTCTTTTTCAGGATGAAGGAACGACTTATGAAACTGAATTAAACACAAACAACTGGCACAGTTTGCTATGGGCATCAACTGGTGTCACTGCACTTCTTCCGTCCGGGAGGTCCTAGGGTTCGAGTACCGACGGAGGCAGGATTTTCGACACTAGCCGCACAAATAGATCGAATTCAGCTGCTGTCTGGAGGAGAATTCTAGCACCGACGGATCTGATCGGTAGTTTTCCATGGTTTCTCCCATCAACACCAGGCGAATGTTGGAGCAGTACCCTAAACAACGTGCCTGGGACAGCGCCCGATATTTCCTTTCTCTTTATTCTCTTATCCTCATCCATTACTTCACACACTTACATATACCATGCTCTACGCTACCACATATGGCGGGAGACCAGTCGGAAGCTTAGAGCTTGTTCCGACTGGGACGGTGCGGCGCTGGCGGGAGATACCTGGTTGGGGAAAACTCAGCAAGCCGACGTAAGTCGGCGCCAGATATCGGCATCCAGCGGGGGAAAATCACGGCCACCTTACACGATAAAACATGTACTACACTGACGGGACTAACAAACTCAGCCGTTTTATGTGCCCGGAATCACCAACCAATCAATCAGTCAATAAACGCAGACAACGAAGGACGAAGAAGATAAATAAGTAAGAAAAATTTTTTAAAAAAACAAAGTAAAATTTAAATAAGAAAATAAGTAGAAACTATGTGTTGAAAATGTGCAGCTGGACGTTCGGAGTCAGAGAATAAGTTGGTGTTAACACGGAGATAAGGAAGAGAGAAAAAAAGAACAGGGGAGAAGTTTGTGTTCTCTCCGCTCGGCGTTTACGTTGGGCTTCCTCCGGCGCGGGTCGCAGGCGTCTCGTCCGCTGCAAATCCCCGGCTGCCAGAGAACATCTCGGGCCCGCGGGCGACAGCCGGCGCGCTGACAGGGCCTCCGCCCTCTGGAAGGGCAGAGCACGACGCAGCGGCGGCGGCGCTTTAATCCCGGAATCATCCCTCGCAAGCAGCGCCCGCTTCCCCACGTCTTGGCCCCGCTGGCCCGCCCTTCGCCCTCGCCCCGCGCCCGACTGCGCCACGCCCCCGCCGCGCCGCGGCCCTTCTCGCTTCGCCGCGTCACGCTCTGTCCCGCCCTGCCTTGCCCCGACCCGCATTGCCCTCGTCCGTGTCACCTCGCTCCGTCTCGTCTCCCGCCGCCTCGCCTCTCTCTGTTTCTTGTGCCTCGCCTCGCTTCGCTCCGTCTCGCCTCACGTCGCTCTCTCTCGATTCACTACTTCTTGTCTCGCTCCGTCTCGCTCGCTCCGTCTCGCCTCACTACGCCATGTCCTCTTATCGCTCCCCTCTCACTTCACTACTTCTTGTCTCGCTCCGTCTCGCCTCGCTCCGTCTCGCCTCGCTCCGTCTCGCCTCGCTCCGTCTCGCCTCGCTCCGTCTCGCCTCGCTCCGTCTCGCCTCGCTCCGTCTCGCCTCGCTCCGTCTCGCCTCGCTCCGTCTCGCCTCGCTCCGTCTCGCTTCGCTCCGTCTCGCCTCGCTCCGTCTCGCCTCGCTCCATCTCGCCTCGCTCCGTCTCGCCTCGCTCCGTCTCGCCTCGCTCCGTCTCGCCTCGCTCCGTCTGGTCTCGCTCCGTCTCGCCTCGCTCCGTCTCGCCTGGCTTCGCTCTCTCTCGCCACACTCCGTCTTGTCCCGCGTCTCTCCGTTTCGTCTTACTTCACTTCTTCTGGTCTCGTTCCGCACCGTCTCGTCTCGCTTTACTCAGCCTCGTCTCACCTCGCTCCTTGTCGTCCTGCCCCCCCTTCTCGTCCTACCCGCCCCCGTCCCCTTCCTCGCTTTCGCCAGCCCTAGGGTCCACGCCCTGCCGGCTCTGCGGACGCATACTGGCCCCGTCACATCGACTCAGTTTCCTCTGCGGGTCCGTTCCCAAGGAGAGTTTTGATACTATTGAATCTCCCTGTGCCTTAACCCTTCGTTTGGCTTCTTTTCAAGATGCATTTTTATTTTCTCTTATTTTTCTTATCTCTATTTCACGACGTCCCCATGCTATCGTGACAGACTCTCACCTCCCACCTGCGTTTTGGGTGTACTATCAATACTAACTTGTCTTGTATCACTGGAAGTCGTTTCTCTTATAAATAACATGTTTCTTTATCTTTCGTCACTTTTACCGTTTCTGTGATATGTTGTCCTTATTTCTCTTCTTTCTTCTATCTCTTTATTTCTAATCTTCTTGTCTTTTTGTAGCGGTTTTCAATCCGTCCTTTCTCGACAACTCTTATTCAACCTTCGTCGTGTTCTGTAGTAGTCTGGTACCCTGTGCTCGTATGTGCAGTTTCTGCATCTATTGATCGCACACTCAGGTGTACTTGATAGCACACCTCCCGTCGGTTTTCCTTCTATCTTTTCCTTTATTCTCTCTCTCTCTCCTCTCTCTCTCTCCTTCTCTACCTATCTCTCTTCTGTTTCCTTCGTTTTGTTCACCATCTCACATTACTTCGCTTGGTATCACCTCGTTGAATACTGCTTTTCTCTTCATCCTGTCAACCCTTCTGTCATTTGTATCTCATTCTTTCCTCGCGTCTGACCGGGCCCTTTTATTACCGTTTTACGTGATTGTGGACCACAGTAATGCGCTCTAATTCCCCATACGTTTGGTGTCATTTCTTCTCGCTGTTCCCATTCTTTGCGCGAAGTAATTTTGTCCTCGCCCCGCCTCGGATCAATACCTTCATCTCAGATACTTTCTCGTTTCTGCGTCAGCCTCTACACAGCGTGCAGTTACTGTACACTTCACCTCGCACTACCGATTGCGGGTTCTTTTTGCTTTCCCGTATACGTACGTATACACAGAGTATAGGGAAAGTTATGTAATGCTGCGCGAAAAAATGGCGAATTTTCGGCGGAAAAAAAATTCATTGCCGGACCGTGATAACGAAAAAGTGCATAAAACCAGTTGCTAAATTAAGAAAAGAAATCCCCTAACACGTGGTGTAGCCAGAAACCCTCTTTCGTGGATCCTTGATACCTTGTCCAGGGTATCAGGCTTCTTTTTCCAATACAGGTTTACAAAACTTTTGTATTCTATTTTTGTACAGTTTTAGAATTCACGTAGTTCTGACAACACTGCGATGGAAACAGTGAGTTGTAAGCTAAGATGTTAGTGGCGCATAAGTGCAATATTTCAGTTCTACGTAGCTGTTTCTTTCTAATACGGGAAAGTAAGTGCTGTTGTAGCTCCACTAGTTTCATTCTTGTAAACAATAATTTTTCTGTGATTCCTTCAGCTTTCGTGCCTGCTTTTCCCACCAAACTGTTCTGATTCGCTTATTTTCCAATTTTGCCAGCGAATCCGTGCTTGTTCTTTCCTGTGTACCTAGTCTCCTGCCACTTTGCACTCTTTATCGCGATGGGAACAAACATGCTGAATATTCTGAAGTTGCGCCTATCACGTAATCTGTGCCATCGACCAACTACGTGGCCTGTGTTTCATTAAAGATCTGTGGAAGCGATTGAAAGTGGTAGCGTTCGCACGAAATATCTGCGTACTCGACGACCGTTAAAGCGCGAGCGAGACACACGAGAACGAGACATGCGCATGCGCAGTAGAGTAATATGCATACTATCGCTGTTCAGAAAACATCGGTTAGTTCTAATGCGAGTTAGGGATTATAATCGCCTGGAAATTTTTTTGGCTGCGTTAGTTAATTTGTTTCGTTGGTTTTCCCGATCTTTCTTACAAGAAATGTAAATGTAAATGGCAAACTTGTGCCGAGAGTGTCGGTCGAAAAGCTAGGAAGTCGATGTTTTGAGGTGGCATTCAGTGTCTCAGTTTTCCTCATCTGTGACGTCGGCCGAATGCGCGGATTCAGAGCGAATCTAACAAGGGATCGCTCATCTATTGGACATCAGAGTTGTTGGATTAAATAAATACTTTTTTCTTCATAATTTTGTATTCTTCCATTCTTATTTCCTTGGCTTGCATGGCTAGTGTGTTTCAGAATTCTATCCCTCAGTGCCTCTCCTATTCAGCTGTTCCGAACGCTGGAAGTTCTTTTCCCCACCCTTCACTCTCGCCGCGTGACGTCGGGCTAAGCCGTTCTGTACGCTGCTCCTCCTCTCCCCAAGTCGACCCATCCACCACCGCTTGCCTCACTCCTGGCTTGCATCAATGTAGTCCTACAACATCCCCATTCCACCCCGTACCACCACACTGCTTACCCCTTTTCCTCCTTCACCCCAGTCTCACCGTGTCTTATCCGCCTTCTCCCGCTTTAGCCCCAACACCTCACCGAACTTGATTCTCACCCATCGCCTTACCCACCCTCACCCGACCGCGCCCTACTGTATCCTCACCTTAACCCACCTCACGCCGCTTACCCTCCTCAACGCGTTTCGCCCGCTACGCCAACGATCATCTGAAAACTCGTTGTTTCCCCGGGGTCCTTCATTCTATGCCCCTCCCTCGACGACCATCTCCCTGCGCCTCGCACCGCGCGGCTTCGCACGAGTGAGACATTCAGAAGATGAACAGCCTCCCCCCTCTGTGCAGTAAGATGGCGCGCCAGCCCCCGCCCGCTGGCGCTCACATGATGCCCCGCCGCCCCTCGGCAAATGATTTAAAGCGCTTGGAAATCGCGAGCGCTCGCTTCCACGCGTCTTGGGAAAGAAGGGAAAGAATTAGACTAAGCGAAGAATGAGGCTGAAGAAAGAGTGATGAGTGACGAAATAATGAATCACACTGCGGAAAGTGTGAAATGGAACGAAGGGGACGGTGAGAATGAGGGTAAGAGAAAGCATGAGAGGGGGAAGGAAAGGATGAGAGGGAGGTTAAGGAAAGGATGAGAGGGAGGGTAATGGAAGGATGGAGAGTGAGGTAAAGAAAGGTGAGGAGGTGAGAGTGAGACCAAGGATGAGAGAAAATAGTGCTGTTAGTAATAATGTGCGCACTAAAGGCCAGCACACAAGAGTTAGCGAGGCAGCGGTTGAAGGAATTCGAGTTACGGAGGATCGCATTATCCGGATTCGAAGTTCGAGTTGTAGAGGTCCGTATTATCCATGTTTCAATTATCGTGTGTTTTAATTACTTAAGCTTGAGTTGAAATGCCGATGCTAAAAGTTATCCAGATTCTTTGCCTTAGGCTTATGCATTTTGGTTGTTTGGAGATTTACCTTCACCACTTCATCCTATCCCTTGAGCCCGCCGGCTTTTTGCCCCCCCCCCCCCCCCCCCCCCCGCTGTCGGAATTGGTGCCGCAGGCACCTGCCACCGCCGCCACCACCGCCTCCGTCGCCACCACCGCCGCCGCCGCCGCCGCCACCGCCGCCACCGCCGCCACCGCCGCACCACCGCCTCCGCCGCCGCCGCCGCACCGCCGCCGCCGCCGCCGCTGCCGCTGCCGCCGCCACCGCCGCCACTCCCTCGCACCGCCGCCTCCTCCGCCGCACCACTGTCGCCCGCCACCACCGCGCCACCGCAGCCCCCACCACCACCCCCAACCAACGCACCTCCGCCACGCCTCCGCCGCCACCGTCTCCGCCGCCCCCGCCTCCACCGCCCAGCCGCCCCCGCCGCCACCGCCGCCACCGCCGTCACCACCGCCATCACCACCGCCGCCACCGCCTGCGCCACCGCCCGCCCGCGGGCGCCGCGCTGCCGCTGGCAGCTTCCGACCTCCGGCACTCTCGACGCAATTAACCCTTCGACCCCATCTGCGCAGAAGCTGCGCTGGCTGGCTGGCTCGCTGGCACTCCGGGGCTATCGCGCGCCTCCTGCCCCTCCAGGCCTCCAGGCTTGCGCGAGGCCCTCCTTCACGCAGAGGTCGCGAAAAGTGTGCGCTTACCCTCAGCTTTCTTTAGGACACTCCCACGTCGAAAAGCATGCTTTACAGGAAAGAAGGCAAAATGTGTGTGGGAAAAATTTCGGTATCATTCCCATGAAATGATTGATAATTATGATGAATTTCAGAATGGCAGTTTTAATGGGATTATATATATTATTATTATTATTATTATTATATTATTTATTATTATATTGTTATATTATTATTATAGAAATTTGCAATTACTGTTAGTTACTGGATTATATTGGTATAAGAATTTTCTTATATCATTAATAATACGATATATAATGAAAACACGATACTCTTTCAAACATACGAGTTTCGGAAATAATCTTACGGGACTGAAAAATTTATTGATAGACATCTGGAGTTCATTAAATTGAAATTCCTCAGATATTTTTGTTGATATCGAAAAGCCGAGGGAAATCGGTTGTAGATACTTTTTAAAATAAGTGAGGTGTCATGCTTTAATATTTGGTTCTGTTTTCGAGGGACTAGCGAATTTGGAAGTTTTAGTTCCCGAATTTTTGAAAATTTTATTTCATTTATTTAATATTGTCGTGTTTTTCCTTCAATTTTTCTTGCATTGATTTTGATACCTTAACCACTGTCGTGTGAGTGAATGGTTAGGTTAAAATCAATCTGCAGGGAAATGTGAAAGGTCGGTAAGCTGCCCCATTAAGTACCCTGTGATGCAATTATTGGGTCGTTATCGTACAGTAATTGTAGTAGTTATCGAAGGTGCATTTTAAAGGTTGGATTTATCAAATTAAATATGTACTGAGAAAGTAAAAAAAAAAAAAAAAAAACCGAAAAAGAAGAGCCTCAAGTTGAGATGTGCAAATATAAAACAGACTTAGTAGACAATGTTGTGTACATTGTGTGTTTAATGCCTACAATAAAAATTTTAAAATAAGCTTAAATTTGAACAATTTTGTCCTAAGTCATCTTTGATTTTGAGCGTTAGTTTTCACACACGCTTTCAGGAACTAAATAATGGGTTTGGGAAAGTACTAGAAGAAATTGATCCTTCTTTGTAATCAAGAATGCGACTAATTATTTCCAAGCAAATATTTGTGAGCCGCCAATACCACAAAACGGTCCCAATTTGTGTTCTTTCTATAGCTTCGCCTGCACTGTGAAGTCCGTCACCAACTCCCAGCCCTCCTTTGTCTCGCAAGCAACCCACAATGCGGCGATCTCCGAGGTGTCATTTGTAAGGCTCGCCTTGAATAGGCTGTCGTTGCAGCTCGTGGCACCAGTACACACACCGAGGCGTCGCCCACAGCTCCGGAATATCTGCTTTAACGAGGAAATTCAATCATTGCGTAATAATGAAGCTAATGCCCCTGCCTCGTGTGAGTCATGGACGGTGCATCACGTTAATCACCGAGGCAGGGCGTGACGAGAACAACAAAGCTCTCGAGCAACAGAGGGCAACGGCAATGTGCAAAACGGATTGATGCTTCTCGACGCGAAAGTTAACACATCAGCTTACGGGAGACAGTGGAAAATGTTGAACAGAAGTACAACGTTTAAACACAAACGCATCGCATATGTGTGCTAGGATTAATGGATGTGGCCATTTCAAACTTCTCCTAAACCCTTGAAAATGTTTAGAATTGTAATGGGTATTTATACGTAAAATTAGTTTTGTTTTTACTAATACTCTTAATGTTTTTTTCTAGAGATTCTGGTGTGTGTTTAATCAACGGGAACCAACGGGGCGAGGACAACAAAGCTTTCGTGATATACTTGGGAAATGTGTGATCGGAATCGTTGCAACTACGAGCGAAACTTGCCGTGTCATATTACGTTCAAAGTTAAACACGGGAACTGAGAACACCGACAGGAATTTGAGGATTAATGAAAGCTGCTCTTACGAAATGTTTGTTCGGCTAAACTGCTAGCAGAGAATATGAGATATAAGGGGTTATTTTTGGTAAAATAAATCCTCATGCGTAATTTTAGTTTTAATTTTACAGGTGGATGGAAACTTTCTTCGTACTAAAGGATTGAAAGTTATTTGAAGTCTGATTTGCAACGCTTATATGCAGCGCGCTATCCCCGCCTTCAGAAAGAAGAAAACGTTTTCTTCGAGTAATAACCTTCTGTGAGGAAATTTTCCACTTGAATTTAGATGAAAACAACCGAATACGTAATTAAGAGAGTAACTATTGCATAAGTACAAGTTTCTGCTATTCTGTAATAAAGTTTGTAGACTGGGAGTTCTAGGTTCTATCCCCGACAGTTACTGTTTTGTAACTCTACGAAGTACTTAGGTGAGTAATTGCCTGGACGTAACTTCTAGCAATGCTGCTCTGGTAAGTCATTTCTGTTGTTTCATTCTATCCTTCCTTCTCCCATCCTGACCCCACTGAAATCCTTAGAGCCAGATTCAGCTGACTTCATCGGTGTTAATCCTCTTCCGCATTATCTAAATTGTGTCATACAGACTTCGCAGATTCGATAAACGGCGAATTGTGAGATCCTCCGAAGAAAAAAAAAGTAAAAGGGAATTTTTGGC
>JAHLJT010006790.1:0-64633 GCA_031308135.1 Acheta domesticus
AAAAACTCGCCATTTTTTTCGAGCAGCATTACATATTTTCCCATATACGTATATCACTCCGTGTGTACGTACGTATAAGGGAAAGTACAAAGCATTAATAACAAAGGAGTAATATTAGGTTCGGAAAGTAAACGATCGTAGTGGTATAATCCCCAAAAAAGGCCTATGAAAGTGAAAATAAGGGAAGTGAATGATCTTGGGAACGAGTAGTTGATTAACGTTCATACAAAAAACTTTCCAAGTTTGGTTTGCAAGTATTATAAATGGTTTCTTCTCGCAAAGAAGGGAATGTTTAGAAGATTATCGACGTTGTTATTTGGAATGTTTTTGATTTCTCAGCAACCAAAAAAACTGGCGGGGTTTGCCAGATTCGATCGCGCGTTCCTCCGTTCACAAGCCTCTCGTCTAAGCCGTTAGCCTAAGACGTATTCTTATTTAACGGGTTTATTTATAGTACGAATTGTATCTGAAAATTTATTGAACTTTTGCATTTGTGCAATTTAAAATATTAAATAAATTACTCCTATGTGACAATAAGAATGCAGTTCAATTTACGTGACTCTACAGAATAATACAGTCTACTATAAATATTTCAGTTCAGCGTATATTTTAATTCTCGCTGGCAGTCGCTTGGCTCTCAGACTTGCTGAGCTGAGGCGTTATCTTTACCTGCCCTGCGGGCAAGGTGAGATGAGGAGAGGTGATAAGAACTAAAACTCCCTGACGAGTTTCGACACTCAAAACTTCAGAATTCTCTTGCAGCAAGAAATAACTAGAAATCTATGTAATATGTATCGACTTCAAGAAAAAAAACACCTACAGTCACTCAATTTATTCTCCAACTGTTTACCCCTTATAATCTAATAAAAAATATCTCTTATTTTATCGTATTATTGGTAATGGACAAGTAATACATTACATTTTCCCCCTAATAGCACTTCATCCTCTCTTAAAACTCTTAACGAGACGACGAACGGGAGACTGTAGAAAATTATACCTAAATTATTGAAAATCGAAAAGTTTTCATAAAAATCTCGCTTCTACAGCTAGTTTGCATTTTTTGTGCTCCATACGTACAAACATTTTCAGGGAATGAAAAAACGTACCCCAGTCAGAACTTGAACTAGAGCCCTCTGGCTCTACCACAAGCAAACGCTCTACCACTTCGGCTAGGAGACGGCTCTTCAAGATTTCACTAATGCAGTATTTTGCATATTAGGATGTCGTTGACAATAGAAAATTGTCTTGAAAAAATTCAGAAACTACTCGAAATTGAAACTTAATTGTGAATTAAATTTATTTTAAAATCTAATATTGTAGAAAGGAGTGGATTAGAATATAAATCTCAAGCTTCAATATTGAAGACATTTTGGTGGGTATTGTATATGAAGCTCATTAGACATTTTTTAAAATTTCAAAAAGTGGCACAAAATTTTGTATTAAGTTTTGACTTTGGCTAGAGTAAAGTCGTTTAAGAAAATGATGCAGGTCGAATTTTCGTTGAAATGCCTGATATTTAAAAAATTGAAGAAATTCAATATTTTTCGTCTCCATGCCATTGCAATTAAAAGATTTTTTTAAATGAAATCTGTTCATCATAATGATTTCATAATTCTCGTAAATCATCTCATTGTTGTCGGCCGTGGTTATTGTATGATGTAAATAATATCCTTATAAAAAGAAATAATATATTGAAGGAAGGTAATAAATTTAACTTAGAACTAACAAGCACACTTCTTTACTTTAAGAAGTTTTTATCACTTATTGTTTTCATTTCTTTCGTACATAAAAATAAGAATAAAAAAACGTTTCGCGCAATTTCTGAGAAAGCAAATATTTAAAATTTATATTGCCCGTTAAATGCAAAATTACTCAAAAAATATTAATATTTTCAAAAAACTAAACATGACTTTCTTTTAAGATCTGTTTAACAGATTTCTAAGACTAAGAAAATCACTTATGTTCCTAATTATACTTGTAGCAAGACAATGAAAAAAATTGATTTTCTTCAATTTTTGAAAAATCAAGAATTTTATCGAAAATGTGATCTGCATCATTCTCTTAAGCGATCTTTACGCTACCCGAAGTCAAAATTTAATCAACAATTTGTTGCCATTTTTTGAAAATTTTAAAAATGTTCCAGATGTTAGGCTGCAGATTCCATATACAGTACATACCAAAACTGAAATATTGGTTACAAATTCAAGGGACCGCCAGAACATCCAGCTAGAATGGGAAATATCAATTTTGGAGAAAGTCAGCTGATCAGTTTAGGTACAAGCGTTGTGTACAGACGGGCAGACAGGCGTTTTGACGTAAATCAATATTTGGGTATCAAGTATCCACAAAACCTGGGATTCTGGCAACAAGTGTTAGATAATTTTTTTCTAGATATAGCAACGCTCTGGATTTATCCTCTTCTTCATTACCAGGGTACGGCAATTAAAAGTTTTTCTGTCAAAAAGTCCATTTTTCCCCGCCGGATTTTGATACTTTCTCCACACTGCGTTAGCAGTAGCGACAAATTAAGAGAAATGACATTTTTTCAATTTCTGTGAACGAATACAGCAAATTGCAATTAATTGAATGATTGATTAATGTTTTAAGGAGCGTTAACTAAAATATTAATTAGTGCCATAAGTGAGGTCCATGATATATCCACGAGAGGTGGCGGTGTTCTGCCTCTTGCGCAGCCGAAGATCCGACGCCTACCTACACTTCGACATGCAGAGATTCCGTATACACGTATCTCCCCTACCATAGCAACACCCCCAGTCGTGACAAGATCTAAGCCTCCGACTGGTCTTTCGTCATGTGTGGTACAGTTGTGCATGTAAGTTCGTGTGTGGCAAGAAAGAAAAAGGAAAGATCACATATGGTTCATGGTCCTTTTGTTAAGGTAATGCTCATTTATCGAATACTTCCGATTAAGAAATATTGTTGGCACACCCACGTATTCCATAAACTTGTTTTCTCAAATAGGAGTTGCAATAGGAGGAGAAACGTTTTCCATAATAAACAGTAAAATAAATGTGTAGTACCTTCCTGTCGTTTGGACACATTGCCCAGTCATTATTTATCTGTTGGTGTTTTTTGGCCGAGTTAGTCTTCTTCAAAATGCTAATTTTGTAGAAGCACGTTGGTAGACGAACGACTGACGTCGTATCCCGTAAGAGCGAGTTGTAAATAAGTGAGTTCCAAGCATATCGTTGGAAAATATTTTGTTTTTATTTTTCTTTATATAGTATTATTAATACAAAAATTTAAGATTCAAGGAAAGATGATATTTCATCCAAAGAACTTGACAAAATTCTTAGACGCAAAGAGTCACAAAGAAATAACAAAGTAATATGTGTTCGGAAAGAAAACGAACGTAATGGTATAAAACCAAAAGAGGCCTATGAAAAAAATGTGGGTAAGTGATTAATCTTGTGAACGAACAGTTAACGAACTTCCGTAAAAAATACGTAGTGATGTGATAAAACTGTTTCTTCTCGCAAAAGAAGAGAATGTTTACAATATTCTCGACATGGTTATTTGGAATTTATTTTCATTTTTCGTCACGTAAAAAACTGCTAGGGTTTTGCCGGATTTGAACACGCAATCCCCCATTCTCCAGTCTCGAGCCTAAGCTATTGCGCTACTAACACAGATCTACGCGTGTCCGCGAACTCATGCAGTTAAGAATGATACAAATATGTGTCTTCATATTCATTGCTTTTCCCTATTTCTGTATCTAAAAATATTTAATAAACTATTTCTGGGAAACAATAAGAATGCAGAGCAATCAACGCAATCCTATGAAATAGGTAATTCTAGTTATACGTGTTTCGGTTCAGCGTAATGGTAATTGCCAGCAGTGCTTCATTCCTACAGTTGCACTCAGGCCTTATCGCCTTTCGCCTCTGTCCAAGGTGAGATTGGCAGGCGTGATAAGGTTGAAGAAATGTAGCAGACGAGTTTCGACTGTATCCGATATTCAGGAAAGAATTGAGAAATGAATTCATTTGCAGCAAGTTCGACTTGAAGAAAAAACACCTATCATCACGCAGTTAATAAACCTGCACACATTCAAATAAAAAAGCTCTTAGTTTTCGTTTTATTGTTGATGGTTACATAATATATTACAAATTTTACACTATTAACACTTCATCGTTGTCTTAAAACTCTTAATCAAACAACGACCGAGAGATTCGAAAAAAATATATAACTTAAAATTTTGAAATCGAAAAAATTTTAATAAGAATCTCACGTTAATAATTAATTTTGAAGTATTGTGCTCCACACGTGGAAACGTTTCATAAAAAAAGGCTATTACTTGGCCAAGACTTGAACTCGAGCCCTCTGGCTCTCGGAGCAAACACCGTACTAACTGGGCTACAAGACTCTTCCTGAAGACACTACACTATTTTGCACATTAGGATGTTGGCGACACCAGAATATTCTCTCGATAAATTGCAAACGCTATTCGTGTTTTTAAAATAAACTTGTAAATTAAATTTATTTCAAAATTCAATTTTGAAGAACAGATTGCATTAAGAAATAAATCTCTAACTTGTGAATTGAAGAGATTCGGGTTCGAAGAATATTTATGGGAAAACTACTAACGTTTGAAGAAACTAATATAAAAGACCCAGGGCCGTCTTTGGGTTTGAAAGTACCCGAGGCACTCAGAGATTTCGGGGCCCCTAATCCTTAGTTCAACAAATTACGTTCTGGCGATCATAAGTTATTAAAAATTGAATATTACACAGTTAATAAGCAAAAAACAAGGAGGTGCGAAATAGGGATCTCAAAATTTCCGGGGTGAACTTTACATTTTGAACTAATGATAAAATTTTAAAATAAGATAACAATGTGTTTGAAAAATAATGATAATATCATGTATTGTTCAAATATCACATGTAGTAATATTGTATTTTCCAGAACTTGAACTGCTTGAGAACGAATATGTTCAGAGAATATGGTTTCGATTACGTCTTAAACGTTACTCTCATAGAAAATGGAGAATTTTCAGAAAAAAGTTCTTTCGGATTATAGAACTTTTCGATACATTAAGAGCAGCAGATTAGGGAGCAGCCAGTAGGTATCTTAGGAGCTGAGATCGTTTAACGACGATGTATAGTTCGAAAGTATGGAGGTGGGTCATTCCATGCAAAATTTCAAGTTTTCTGACAGTGAGTCTCAGATTTTTTCATATTTTATTATGTTAATCTACTAATAATGAACAGTTAAAAGACAATGTATGGAATTAATATCTTTGGTAGTTTAGCAACAATTGCGGGTTAAACATGGACGATGACACAATGTACTCTATAATGAAAATAATTATGACGTTCAAAAAATGAATAAAACTTCAAAAACGGGCACACTATTTTGAAGATAAATGATCATATTTTAAGCAGTTGATAATATATTAAGGATTGAGACATTTGTTTATAATAAAAAATGCTAATAAATTAAACAAATACATTTTTCTTCAAAAACAACATTTTCTTTTCTTTCATATTTTACACACTGCAAGAAGAACCAATAAATAACCATTCTGCAAAGTGTCGCGATGGAATCTTAAAAAATACGTAAGTTATTAAGTAAAAAGTATACGCGCATTTTGCTCTTAAGGTTGAAAGTCGCGTGCCCTTGCCGAGCGAGGGGTGAGGCTAGGTCGTAGGCAGGCACCGCCAAGTTCATTCCCTAGAGATATCCATCGATGCTTTCGAAGGGATCCTGACACCACTTTACGGGCTTAGTTTTCGAGTGTTACTGTTCAGTGATACATCGTGATAGAAAATGCCGAAGATTGTGAATACGTTTAACACGCTTTGGTGCTGCAATCCATTCGGACTTGAGAAGCACAAAAGTCGGGTGGGTAAGAGAAAGATAACAGAGGCGATGCGGAAGAAAATATCGAGTTTAGTGGTAGGTGAAGCAATATGCGATCTGTGTCGTCTCAAAATATCTAAAATACCCAATACAGATCTTAGTGACTCAACTGAAACAGACAGTGAAGTGAAAAAATCAAGTGAAGAGGAGTACGTAGCCCCAGGAGTTGCAGAGGAAGCCACGATCAGTAATGTAAACAACATTTTGATTCCTCTGGGTCAATCACCATTGTCATTGCGAAAGCAAACCCGAGAGAAATCGTACGCAAGGAGAAAGGTGAGTGCCGTAAATAAAGCAGTTTCTGAATTATTTCATGTGAGTACAGAAAGCAATGATGGAGAAGAAATGTTAACACAATTCAAAGAAAAATTTTCAAATGTGAAAACAGCTAATGAGAAATATATGATTTTAACGTGTTTGCCAAAAAGTTGGAGTGAACAAAAAATAATGGTCGAATTTAGCGTATCTCTTCATGTAGCTCGTACGGCAAAATTAACACAAAATCAGAAGGGTGTCATGACTTACCCTGACAGAAAATATCAGCGCAATCTTCCTTGTGATGTAAAAGATCTTGTAGAAGGTTTTTATCAAGAGGATGATATAAGTAGGATTATGGCTGGCATGAAGGATACAAAATCTGTCAAAGAAAAGGGTAAGAAAGTAAAAAAGCAAAAACGGCTACTTTTAGGGAATTTAAAAGAGCTGTACAGAGAATTTAAAAAAAGACACCCAAATTATAAAATCGGGTTCTCGAGTTTTGCTGGTATGCGGCCAAAGCAATGTGTCTTAGCTGGATCACCAGGCACTCAAAATGTTTGCGTGTGCACAATATGCGAAAAAACGAAATTGATGTGTATGAGCTTGGAACATATTCATCAAGATGATGCACAAAGGAACACAATTGATTGTTTCATTAAAAAGCTGGTTTGTGAAAGCCCTTCTCCTAATTGCTTTCTCAATAAATGCAGTGAGTGCCCAGAATCAGAAACTCTTTCTGAGTTATTAAATTTCAGCCTTAAAAACAACCTTGTTGAAGAAATGATTTACAAAAAGTGGACAACAACTGACAGAGCCGAAATTATTACTGTTAAAGCAAATGCTGAAAATTTCGTCAGTAATTTTATCACCTACCTTAAAAAATTCAAAGCTCATAACTTTATAGCGAGAGCTCAATCATCATATTTAAAACAATTGAAAAACTCCGTTCAACCAGGAGAATTAATTGTCATTGGTGATTACTCCGAAAATTATAGTTTCGTTATTCAGGATGCGGTTCAAGGTTGCCACTGGAACAAATCTCAAGCAACAATACATCCATTTATTATTTATTACAGAGATTTTGAAGATAATTCATTGCAACATCTGTGTGTGTCAATAATTTCTGATTATTTAGTACATGATTCTGCTGCAGTGCACTTATTTCAGAAGAAACTACTCTACTGTCTTTTCCAGAAATTTTCTGAAATTAGTAAAATTTATTACTTTAGTGACGGCGCGGCTGGTCAATATAAAAACAGAAAGAACTTCTGCAATGTCACGTATCACAAGGAGGATTTCCAAGTCCCAGCCGAATGGCACTTTTTTGCCACGAGTCACGGAAAAGGTCCCTGTGACGGTATAGGAGAAACCATCAAGAGACTTGCAGCTTATGCAAGCCTTCAAGGAACTTGTATTACTACCCCTAGGGAACTTTTTGATTGGGCGAACAGTAATGTGGAAGGAATTTATTTTATTTTTACCAGCAAAGAGGAACATGAAGTAGAGGCCGAATTTTTAAATACTGGGAGATTCGTAGGTCTGAAAATAGTGCCGGGAACACGGAGTATCCACGCTGTGATTCCAGTTTCAGAAAACAAAATTGCTGTGAGGACGTACTCTAATTCACCAGAAGATCCTAGAGAAGTAGTTTTGCGAAATCCACCATCGCGCCGTGGAGGAAAAAAGTAACGCCGAGTGCTGACGAAGAGGGCTGGGCGCGGCGGCTGTAGCAGCTGAGACGAGTTAGTTTACGGAGCGCCGGTAAGATATTTTTATTCATAACTTTAAAACCATTCAAGATTCCATGATGAAATTTACAGAGTAGCTTGAAAGTAGTTTCAGCAGTTTTTCTTCCAAAATTCAAGAATTTAAAAATATTGTTTTTCCATTTATTGCATTTTTTAGAATTTGTTTACTTCCTAATTGTTAAAGACTCAAGATAAAAAAAATATTTTTAGTGTCAAATTATCCTTTATATTTCTTCTACAATTGTGTCACTTTAATATTTTTTGCTTGTTTGCGTATCATCGGAAAAAATCATAAAGGAAAATCGGAAAAAAATCATAAAGGAATGTCTACAGACTGCTAATCTAATATTTCAAGTGCCCATTGTTGCTAAACAATGGCTGATGAGACAAAAATATCGTACCTGGTTCATGCAGGTATCATGATAAGTAAGGTGGCAAAATATTTTTAAATTCTGAGATGTAGTGTCAGATTTTCTACTTTTTTGCATGGAATGACCCAGGTTCGAGTTGTGCCCGCAATTTTTTTTACTTTCCCGTATACTATACGTACGTTTAGTTTGTCTTTCTGTCTGTCCGTCGTCTGTCTGCTTGTGAACAACGCTAGCGACTAAACCGTTCAGCCGATTTTCTCCAAAACAGATACTCCCAGATTGATCTTAATGATCTCGCGGCCCCTTGAATTTGATACCGATATTTCAATTTTGGAGCATAGTTTCCTTGAAGCCATTGCGATTTTTTCAAAATTTGCAAAAAATTGCGCCAACAATTTTGCCTAAATTTTGTTGTTTAATAGTCTGAAGGTCATTTAAGGGAATGGTCTCATGTTGGTTAAAAACTCTGCTTTTTCGAAGATTGAAATAATTCAAAGTTTTTTCGGCATCTTCCTACAACTATAATTATGAAGGTACACTTTTTTTGTTAATGAAATGTGTTAATAAAAACTGGTCTTTCAGTAAGGTTATACTCAATTTTTCGAAAACAATTATTTTTTCGGAAAATTATGTCAAACAAACATTTTTTTCGGTGATTCATTGATATAAATTGATTAATTAGTGCTTACGAGCACGTTAAAGGCTAAGCAATTAATCCTGTAAGTGTAGGGCGTTTTTTCATGGGAGGTTCATCTTTCACCGCTGGATGGTGAGACCCGGAACCGAACTACCTGTCGGCTAGCGGTGTTTTCCTCAACCAGATATTTCCCAGCAACAGCGCGGCGTCGCAATCGGCTAGCCTATGACATGTGGTGAGACCCAGGATGCCGCGAGAGTTGCTCGCTATTTGCTGTTATTCTCTGGAATGTGTCACGTGACTTTGGCATCACACTTGAGGTGCTCGTGATGGCTGCATCTCATTAGCAATGTTTAAGTATGTTTCCCATGGAAACAGCGTTTTTTTCTGAATATTTCTCCATTTTCTATGAGAGTAACGTTTAAGACGTAATCGAAACCATATTCTCTGAACATATTCGTTCTCAAGCAGTTCAAGTTCTGGAAAATACAATATTACGACATGTGATATTTGAACAATACATGATATTATCATTATTTTTCAAACTCATTGTTATCTTATTTTAAAATTTTATCATTAGTTCAAAATGTAAAGTTCACCCCGGAAATTTTGAGATCCGTATTTCGCACCTCCTTGTTTTTTCCTATATTGCGGCTAAAGGACAGGTGATTTGTGCATTGGATCACCTCCTGAAAGACGTCAATTAATCATTGGATATAACGTACTTAATTAAAATTCCTGATTTCCTTCGTGAAAATTGGGCTTGACCATTTAGTTTCCGGCCATTTAGTCTCCGTCTACCCCACAGCAAAGATACGTTGTATAAAAAAATTTTAAGTTTATTTAAAAATGGAAAATTAATTTAAAAATAATTAAAAGTGATGATTCTTTTCACATAACCTCTTCAAATTCTACTTTATTATATCTTGGATTACACGGAATACATTATGATATGTCGCACCGAAGACTTACGTTAAATATTTTAAGAATAGCATAAAAGAAATTGAATTATCAATTGTAATAAACAAGAAGGGAATGCATTCTGTTAGCATTTATCACAAAGGCACAAACACAAAATGGTATTTTTAACGAGTTCGTAATAGCTACTAGGGAACTTTGTTAAACATGTAAAAATGAGTTATTCCTTTCTCAATTATCATAATTATATTGCAATTGATACACTATTAATATTTTAGCTACCGTATCGCTTGCAAAACTCATTTCGTCACATTGCTTGAAACACAAGATACCAGCGTAAAACTAAATATCTTCATATAAACATTTACAAAAACCAATTTTATTCCTCCTCGCAAGAGGAGGGAATTTTGGAAAAGCTCGCGTGATGACAGCGATTAATATGTACTGAGCATCAGGTAAAAAAAAACAACAACTATTTGGCAGGATTTGAACTCACGTCCATTCCTCCATCTATTATGCCATTAAACCTCGCCGCTACCACACAGACCCCTTTCTTCGCAGATCTGGGACATTAAAGAACCATTTTTTCTTGAAATTTATTGTTCTTATTACATACTACATTTTCTGCAGGTGACAGCAAACTCACATTCTCGATTTACAAAGCAGAGTCATCAACCGCGCTATACTATTCTATAGTTAATTATAGTTACAAATATTTCGATTCGTGTGCCAGTTTGTCAGTGCTTGCGGAGTTGCTTCTATTCTGCCAAGCGCTAATCTTGCCCCCCATATCTTCAAGGTGATCTCCGCATTATGCGATAAGACTGAACTTGCTACCGGCGGCATAATACTAGTCTGAAATCGAGAAACGCGTGGTATTAAGCAAGTAATGACATGTTTTTTAAAATTAGTTATTACAATTAAGGGAATTGCCGGTCAAATTTGCACTCGTTATTCTTGAAAACTTGCAATCTTTCTGTTGAGTGATATAATACTAACAATAATTTTCTGCAAATAGTAGATTGATTGCCTCCCAAAAATCTTATCATGCTTATAAGGCAAAAGCAAAGAACTAGTATTTACAACAAACAACGAACTACAACGGCATATACTTTTCTGCCCTGATATGTCATTGCCCCCACAATATTGCTACATGAACTACAATACACTACAAGAACCTGGAAAAGTTTTCAACCAGTAAAATATTTCTATTGCACCGAGAATCGAACTCAGGATCTCTGAGTTACTAACTTATCGTGCATCTTACCTCTACGCAATTGATCATGAATTATGTTCCACCGAGTGCCGATGCGTCTTATGTCGAAATATCTTAACCCATATTTCCAACACGTAGCAGAATAGAACTTGTGATGCTACAACAACACATATTTTGGGCATTATTTCAAACTTTTCTAATTTTCAAAAATTCAGAGAGATTAACGAAAATGAGACCTACATTATCCTTTTAAGCGTCACTTGTTTTATCCGTGGGAAAAAAATTAAAGAAGAAAATTGGAGCGATTTTTCAGAAACATTCTTCTAAAAATGGAACTAAATTCAACCAGAAATTACATGAAAATTACTCGTTTTTTAAAAAAACATGTTCATGGCCTTTTTAAAAGCTGACTTTTTAGAACATATTTTGTTCAAGGAAAAAATCTCTATTTTCAATTTTGTACTTTTGAAAAGTTTACTTTTTGCAATTTGCGAAAATATGTTGTCGCAAAATAGGTCGCCTAAAATAAGACCAGAACCGTTTTTACCGTCCTTTGATACGTAGAAGGAGAAAACCTAATAAAAAGTAGTCGTTTATTAGAAAAAAATTGTTGAAAAAGTTGAGAATTGCCTATATATCACGCAAAATTACGCGAAAAACTACTCATGTTTTCGAATACTTATACGTGCCTGTATTCCAAGATCTTTCATTAACAGATTTCATTAAGGAAACGATCTCTATCTTCAATATTGCAATTGCAGGAAGACGACGAAAAAAAATTGCTCTGAACTCAAAATGTAGCTACCAAATGCAAGCTGACTTGCTTTAATTTTTCAAAAAAATGGCCTATAGATTCGAACGATTCTGTAGATTCGAACCATAGATAGTCAGCACAGAACGGCGGCCTGCTAGCCATTACACCCTATAACCCTTCGCGGGGCCCACTTGAGCAAACATTTCATACAGGTACTTTTATAAGAGAATTACACTTTTATGTGTACTTTGGAAGAAATACGCGGAAAATGGTACAACCAATCACGGTGCGTGACGTGTCACTAGTTGACGTCATAGAGCGTGTGATGTTCGACAGTACAACTATTCATTCTAGAGCCATGCCTCATCATGGACGGTCAATTCGGGAGCGAGTTGTCGCCTCTGTTGAAGCTGGCAATTATAGTGCTGCAGGAGCAGGCCGAGAATACGGTGTTTCCCCTAGTACCGCATCGCGTTGGATTAGACAGTGGAGGGAGTCAGGAGAGGTCACACGTCGCCCTGGAACGGGTCGTGGCGGGTTTCGACCGAGGCTGAAGATGACCGTTTGGTTGCTGAAGCGCGGAGCGAGGCCATTCATGAACTCTGTCCAGTTGAGGCGGAGTGTTAATTTTCCTGGCAGTACTCACACTGTTTTAAGGCGCCTGAGAGATGCCAGGCTTAAGATCCCGTCGTGCTGCTCAGAAACAGAAGCTCACAGATTGAGCAAATGGTGTATCGACTAGCTTTTGCTGAAGGAAAATATACATCGCGATTGGGGAGATGTATTTTCTCTGACGAATGTATATTTTCATCAGCAAATGATGGTCCGATACGCGTCTTTCGGCCACCCGGCACCCGACACATGCGGAATATGTGGCCGAGGCGTGGCGTTCTGGTCGCGTATCCGTGCGTGTTGGGGTTGGATGAGCGCACGCGGGATAGGGATGCTGCACAGAATCGACCAAGGTCCAAATGGACGGGGTCTGACCGGTGGGCAGTATGTGCAGATTTTGGAGAATATCATGGTCCCGTCCGTGCGGGTGCTTTATCCCGACGGAATCATTCATTTCCAGCAGGACCAGTCTCCTGTGCACAAGTCCCAATCGGTTCAAGAATGGTTTCGCGAGACAGGACCAAGTCGAGCTTCTCGATTGGCTCCTTGCGGTGCCGACTTGAACCCGATTGAGAACGTGTAGGCGGAGACGAAGAGGACTATGTCCGATAATTGGCCCAGCTCACAGCCAACTATTCTGACCAGCTATGGGAACTCGTTCCGACTCCTGGACGAGGTAGCGAGTAGTGAAGGGTACGCTGCTCGTCTCGTCCGCTCTCTACCACCGGCGCCTCAGTCGGGTAGTAGAGAACGAGGCTTCTGGTCGTCTGTATTGATGGACGACAAACCCGGCCCTTTTTAGGGCCCCTACGACACTTCAAAAATTATTAATTACAAAATATCGGACCAATTGCTACTGGAATCACATCAGAACGAAAGAAAAAAAAAATTACCCCCTGTATTCGAACTCACATCACCAAACCAAGAGAGTTCCCATAACGTTAACCATTCGGCTATTGCGGTGCCTGTTTTATCCACCTCTTAGCCAAGAAGTTAATACAATCGTCTCGATTATATTTTCTCGTTTCCAGAGGTCGATCCTTTTACAATGAATTATGTTTTAATACAACGCGAACGTTTCTCTATAGAATGAAAGTAGTACACGATTTTTACTTTCTCATATGCGCACTTCAGACCACATTGTTATAATAAAACTGGAAATGGACTTACAAATATTCTAGAAGAGCTTATGTCTAGAAGTAAAGCAGTTTAAAATAAACTTAATGGCACTAAAACAGCATGTACTTTCTCCCCTTTATTTTCATGCAAATTACGCGGAAAATACTCATATTTCCGAAAAATTGCACATGACTTTTTTTCAAAATCTGTTTTTAAAGAACAGGTTTTATTCAGGAAAAAAACCTCTACCTCAATATTTTAAATTGTACGAAGACTACGGAACATTTTTGAACATTCGCAATTTCGAAAATCAGAGTAATCAACGAACATGAGACTTGCACCATTTTCGTAAGCGATTTCACACTATCCAACTGCAAACTTTAATAAAAAATGATGGAGCCATTTTTTAATTTCGAAAATGTCCACAGAGTTTCATGTAAAGTACCCCTAAAAATTGAAATTTTCGGTTTAAAATTCAATATGCTGCGACATAAGCCGTTATTCGAATTTTCGCTAACAAGGTCCCATAAAACATGTATTCTGACTACACTACGAATTAGAGGATTTGTTTCTGAACTTAGCAACTGGATTTATCCACTTTTTCGTTACCAGGACCCTGTAATACGAGCTTTCTTGCCGAAAAATCGCTTTTTTCAACGCAGCATTATATAACTTCTCTCTACTCCGTAGAGGGAAAGTAAAATTGATCAGTTTTGAGAAAAGTTCGTTAATGCGTTCACGGAAAATTGTTATACTTTTCCTACAAGAAACTCCATTCGAAATTCGGAAAACATTTACTCGATTTTTTATCACTTCATTTGTCGAATTAGTTATACCAAGAAGAGTCAAGAGCGCATGAGAAATCTGAAACAATTTAATAGTTGTAATGTTGAAAAATGCCAGATATATTAATAAAATTGAGAAATTTACTACAGTGTTTGTAATAACGGTTTAGTGTTCTGAATAAAATTTGTAATTTAAAAATAATTCGTTTTAAGAAAGCTTATGCCGTGTGAGCATAATAAAACATACCCCCAGAAGTACTGGTTTCACATGCTTCGACCAACTTGCTAGTACAACAACAATTTTTTTAAAAAATCATCGGTTTAGAAGTCAGCAATGCTTTAATTTTATTTTTTATGTGGTACCATGTGTACAAAGGTCATTGTCCTAGTCTGAGAGGAGAGGATGATTATAACATGCCTTTTATACATTGGTTTTCTATTGTTCGAGTACCACGGTCTTTCTCAGTTTTTTCATTTTACAATTCGTCAGACTTTACTACGTTTTTCGTCTTTTAATTAATAAAAATTGTATTAACTGAGCACTGTCTTAGTGGATCTACTGTATGTTCTAAATACAAATTGACACTGACTCCAATGACCTTCGATGTTGAAGTGCCTTTAAACCCTAATAATAAACACCATATGATATAAAATCAATTTATTCATTCATCACATCTTTTCAATTTTGGAATAATATTGCACTACGTAATGGTCAAGATTCTTTAGAACAATGCACATTTCTTTTAGATAATTGAAGAACATATAAAGTTGCATTTCGTAATAAAGAAAATAGTTCAATTTTTACTTTCCCGTATACTATACGTACGTACTATAGGGAGAGTTAAGTAATGCTGAGCGCAAAACAGCGGATTTTCGACAGCAAAACTCTTATTACAGGGCCCTAGTAACAAAACAATGGATAAATCCAATTGCTAAATTACGAAAAAAAATCTCCTAACACGTGGTGCTGCCAGAATACCTATTTTGTAGGGTGCTTGATACCGAAAAACCAATTTATTATTCTTTTTTCCTGTCAACTCATGCTATGAGAGGGAGCACCCCAAAAACTGAAGATGCAAAATTGTAAAAAAGAATTATCATAAAAGTCGTATTTTGTAAGAATACTGCTTAGGAACATAAAAACGGTCCAATCTGTCTTCCTTCATTTCCATATGTTCTTCATCTATCATATATCTTCACCCAAACTGTCCTTCATCATTTCCCCTTTTGTCATCTACCCGTCCCCGAAACATGTCATCTGTAAGAATTTACTTGTCCTCAAAAAAAGCCGTGTCGTAAGACACGCAAATCTGGTTTAAAAGGCGTAAGAAACATCGCTTTCAAGATATTCCCGAATACAATGCGTGTTGCAATAATCTTTGTTTTGTACGTCATAATCTGCAAACTTAAAAAATCTGTTCGTTGTAGGATGAGGTGTAATTCTCTATCCACCAGCATCACACTTACAGGGTTCTGTGTCGATTGGTTTCTTTCACACTGCCAAAACCGTTTTCTTTCCTTAGCTTGTAACATACTTATGCATAGAACTAGAAAGCTTTAAAAAAATTATAATTTGTATTTACATTCAAGGTCAGAATATTACTGGGTGCTACCACAATGTATACAAATCTATAATAACACTAAAATAAATGCACAGACTGTTTCAGTCATTTTCAAGTATATTTATAGTGAAGGTGATTTGATGGGGGGGGAAGGTTTGTATTATTTTGAATTGCAGCCCAGCAGTTGGAAAAATCTGAAAAAAAATCACACCAATTTGCTTTTTAAGAGGAACTTTTGAGATTTTCTGGAGCCTGTTCCAGGGTTCTAAGACACAATAAAAATTATTTTTTCCTTTTAGAAAATATTTTTTTGTATTTGAATTGGGCCTTAGAAAATATCGAAAAATATTTTACTATTTGACGAAAAAATTAAAATTCAAAAACACGATTTTGGCTGTAGATGGGTGTGGGTGGTGGGACGGGGACTAAGAAACCTTTCAAAAAATTTTTTATGTTAGAATTATAGTGTAAGTACTCCTATGTCATTTAGTTTAGGGAAAAGTTTACCATTATTACCGGGGGTACCTTTTACAAAGGTTGTAATGTTTGTAAGTTGCGCCAATGGATAGTTGTCAGTTGCGCCTTTAAAACATATTTTCGACCTACAAATAACATTTGTAAATAATCTATCTTTCGCATTAGCCGGGATCACATAATTCTCTAGAAGGCATTTATCGACGAATGACCGGAAAATCTTATTACAATTGTCAGTGGGACTATTGATGCAGTATTCAAAAGACAGTGAAAACTCCAGTCAATTCATTATTTCTATCTCTTGATAATGCAAAATGTATTTCTCAGTAATGTTGAAATAATTAGTATATTTCGGGAAACCAGCAGTCTTAGAGAAACGCAATGGTAACCCTGAAGATTTGGTCGCAAAGCCAACAGCGATAACACACATTTTTCCTTCTTCCAGGCCTTCAACGTCTACTTGGTATTAAATGTCACCGAAGAGTGCGACCAAACATAATGAATAATGAATTTGAGGCCATTGTGTTGTTTAGACTTTCTTTGCAAAATTGTCTCTGCGTGAAATACACTACATACGAACATAAGCTATCAATCAATAGGGAGTTCATTTAACGCGTTGCATTGTATATAGTAGGCATCCGTTTCAACAATAAGACATTTTTCATTATAATTTAAAGAATCAACTTTAATTCATTTTAGAGTACTTTACTTAAATTACTTTATAAATAAATTAAACTTGATTAAAATTTTCCCCAACTCAAAATAGTTTAAAAATGCGATTGTTTATATTGTTTACAATATTTATTAAAATTCGAAAATAAAAAATTATCAATATGCAATGCAATATCACTGAAAATGCGTTAGTGGACAACATACAAAAATGCCAATTCCGTTATTGGATATAATGTAAAAAATGTAAAAATGTATAAAAAAAGAGCAAAATACAATTTTTGCAACGATATTTTACAGGAGAGGATCCCTAATTGTTTTCCATAGATTATAGTGATATAAATTTCCGAAGTTTTACAAAATTTAGAAACAATATGACAATTACAATTTTGAAATGTTTTATTTCCTACGTGGTTCTTTAGTGATCCTAATAGGATAAGGGAAAACAGTGTTTGCGTAGGTTTTGCTCATCTAGAAGAAGTGGGTGTAACACGATTTCATTCCAATGTCATGTTAAAAAACATTGTGGCATTGCTCGTCTTCCGAAAATAAAAATATCATAATGTGAAAATACAAATTGTTTACTTTAATTCCATTGCTTTGGATTGGAAATAAATCATAAATTACGTGTAAATTACACATTATATTGATGTGTGTATACCCCAAGTGATTACGCAATAGACTAAAGTTGGAGTTTCTTGCTTTGTAAACATTCAGATTTAAAATATTTTATAAGAATCATGTATCTATCTCGTTCCTTATCCTCACGTAAAATTACTCAAGATGAGGTATCACATATATTATTATGTAATGTTCTCGCTAAAGAACACCATGTAAAATGCAATCACTCTTACGTTATTTGACGTGAAATAATTCTGATCCCCAAAATAAAAGATCAGACCTCATTCGTTTGCTTAGAACTGCACTTCCTAATAATGGTCTGCAGTTAAAAACTTACATTGTGACTAAATGAACTTTAAATACTCTTATTTTGTTTATTATTTTACATCTCAAATTATTTTTCATAAGAATAGTCATGTTCCGCAACAACACAAAATTTTGCATTTGGTCTTCTGAAAAACGAACGAAGAAGTAATTCACAACTGAAAGCTGCTATCTCGGAGACGTGTTTTGCAACTGACTCTAAAACGTATTTTTTAAAGTTATTTATGTTTTCTTATAAAATAACTAGATTAGGCAGGTTACTGTGACAAATTATTTACATTGTATATTAAATATTACTATAATAAACGATGAAATGTAGATATGGAACCTATTACTCATTGTCGAGTGTTATTTTTTGCGAAAAAAGCGTATTAAAATTGGTTTTGAAATGTGTGTTTACTAGGAAATTGCATACCTTTATTTATGTAATTAAATGTATATACTATAACTATGTAAAACTGTTCGTTGCTTTAATATTTACTTTCAAATATTTACCATAATATAACTCGCTATTGCCGCCATTTTGTAATGTTCACGATGAATAGTCCCGCCCTCTGAAATAAAGCTAAAGCGGATTGGTCAGCTCCATCCCGTAGGGCGGGGCAGGGGTATGCAAACGGAGGTAAAGTTCGGCTCAGGACATCGCCCATATTTTGTGCAACCGAGGGTACTTTGGGCGGTGATAGATGGCAGCTGGCAAGAATATGTGGCAATTCCGAATAGCTAGCCCAGACCCAAGGAAATATAATTAATACGGGAGGGTCTGTGCCATTCTGTAGCACCACTATACTTCTGTTTTTCTTTCTTGGCGCACGGGGGGTGTCAATAAAATGAAATATCTCACGTATTTCGCGTCGTTCTCCATTATGCCGCCAGGAATCGCATAATCGTTAGCACTGCTCGATACACTCGCGATCATGCGACTTCTAGCGGCACAACCGAGAACGACGCGAAATACCGTGAGATATTCCATTTTATTGGCAACCCCTCCGTGTGCCAAGAAAGAAAAACCGAAGTATAGTTCCATGCGCTTACCGGTAGATGTCTGTCACTCCATGGATGTGATAGGCCGAGAAACATCCCTTCCGACGGCTTCACTTCGTAACCGAGGTCATTGAACTCTCACCATGCGCTGTGTACAAGATGCGAGATTTCGGCCGGCAGTGTTGTGACTCTGGCGTCCGCATCTCTTGACATCTCATTGTCTGCTTCTGTAACCCCCTCCAAAAGCTCCACCTTCGCCTCCTGCTAGAACCTCTTCTTTCAGTAAACGGTGTGGGAATCTTAGTGCTCACGTGCTAATCACTGGAACTTCAGAACGGGTTGGGGAGGGGACCTCTTGACTACACTACATACGCACGCATGTTTGCCAATAGTCCTGATCCAGAACGTGATTTACGAGACGATTACGAGATCAGTACTGACAAGATACTCTTTCGCAACTTTGAAACATTGTAGGAAGCCAAGTTTTTCACATGTATTTTCTGCATTGTGTTATATGTAGTTGCGAAAGTACGTTTTTCTTGAAACTGCGTTATAGAGTATAATGTGTACTTCCACATAGAAAAAAACATAGTTTCGAAACTGTAACGCGATAATTAGAATTCAACCAGATTCGTGCGAAACGATGCGACATGGCGAGCACATGGTTTTGCAGAAGTGGATGAGTTACATAAGGCAGGAAACGGTGAGTGAAAACTCCAAATGTCCTATTAAAAACTCTATTTAATTCTCAAGTACGCTAGAAGATAATGGGAAATTGATTTCTAATAAAACAATTAGGTATATTGTTCAAGATCCAACCTCCTTCTGTGTATTATTGTTTTGTGTTTAATATTGCCAGAGCAAGTAATGCAAAATTAGATATTCTTAAAGAAGGTATGGCTATGGAAGACATAAACATATAGTGCGATGTCAATTAGATACCGTAAATAGTGTGCCTTGTTTAACCCATAAAGTAGCGGTGCTACAGAATGGCACAGATTTCCCGTATTAGCGTTCTATTACCTTTGGTCTCGGCTAGCTATTCGGACTTGACACATACTCTTGCCAGCTGCCATCTGTCGCCGCCCAAAGTATATTTCTTAAAATTTTTGTTTTCCTAATGGTAGAACGGAAATATTAATTTAAAATATTAAAGAACAGTAAAACCCCGTCCTAAATGGCCATTTTCTTTGAAAAATTAGGAGCCTTATTCACGAAAATGGCGTTTGAAGAAAAGAAAATTGTATAGATAGAAAAGTAAATACTTTTACGCGCTTACTGACGGAACTTCTTAATAGGCATATTCCAATTAGGACAGCTCGCGCGACACGCCCCCCCGCTCCCTGGTTAACGGAGGAAATACGTATGTTAATGAAACAGAGAGATGCCGCCTTTAATGTATTTTGTAATACAAAGTGCGCACATGACAGAGATGCATACAAGAAACTGAGAAATCTTGTAACGCAAAAATCTAGGAACGCTAAAATTAAATATTATCGTAGTATTCTTGGCACTTACAGAGACTCAAAACAAGTATGGAAATCGCTGCGCACCTTAGGCTTAGGCAAATCACGAACCCCATCGCAAATCGATACACCCCTTGATGCTCTTAACCAGCGTTTTGCTAACATGGCTCCTCACTTCGATCATTTCTCAAAAAACAAAACTCTCTCAACCTTACGATCCGTTTCGGTACACACTCAGGAAGAATTCTTTTTTGCATCTACAAATCATGAAATTTTTAAAACCATTCAGAGCCTCAAATCAAACGCCTCAGGGACAGATAATATCAATGCTAAATTACTAAAAGTCAGTGCCGAAGTTATATATCCCATTGTAACTGACATTGTAAACATTTCCCTAGCAAGTGGTACGTATCCAAACTCTTGGAAAACCGCGCTTGTCCACCCTCTTCCTAAAACTACTACAAACCCTCCTGAATACAGACCGATAGGTATTCTACCTACAATTTCAAAAGTTCTAGAAAAAATTGCGCGACGTCAAATTATAAGTTACCTCGAAAGCAAAAATCTCATTAGCGATCAACAATATGGCTTCCGATCAGGCAGAAACACAGGTACTGTTCTCTTAAATATTATTGAAGAAGCTAGAATCTCCATTGACAAAGGTAAATTAACAATACTTGTTCTTCTAGATTTTAGTAAAGCATTTGACTCGGTCGATCACGAAATTCTGCTTGAAAAAATGAAAATATTGGGTTTTGCTAAACCCACAATACGATGGTTCACTCAATATCTTTCAAATCGACAGCAAATCGTTGTATCTGGTGAAAAACAATCCGCTGCTGTTAAAACTTCCCGTGGTATTGCGCAGGGAACAGTTCTAGGACCCTTAGGATTTTTAATTTATGTAAATGACGTAGGACAATGCCTCAATCACTGTAAACACAAAATGTACGCTGACGACCTACAAATCTATATAAGTGGATACCCATCGGAGTTGAACTCATTAGCCCAGAAAATAAACGATGACTTAAATGCTCTCAATAAATGGGCAGAAGCCCTTGGTCTCTTATTAAATCCAATGAAATCGCAAAGCTTAGTGATAGGCTCTCGCAACGCTTTGAACAAATTGGAGAAATCCTCCCTTCCGGAAATTAGCATAGGTAAGGTAACTCTCCTGTTCCCTGGTGTAGCGATGTAAAAAACTTAGGAATACATTTAGACAACACACTTAGTTGGACCACACAAGTAGGTAAGATTTGCCAAAAAGTCTTCGCAGGCCTCCATTCCCTAAAACGAGTCAGAGAACTACTACCCATTAACACTCGCGTAAGTCTAGTAAATTCACTTATAATGCCTCATTTCGACTATTGTGATTTCCTGCTTACGGACTTAAAGCTCAAGCAACAACGCAAATTACAAATAGCACAAAATGCATGCATCCGCTTCATATTCGATCTTAGAAGATACGATCATGTATCTGAGTTTTATGGTCAAACAAACATTCTCTCAATCGCTTTCTTCTTCTCCATAAAATTTTGAATAATTGCTATCAAACGCAATTATTGCAAAACTTTAAAATGCTGACGCTTGAACGATCACGTTCCTCGCGATTACTATGCATACCGCGGCACAATACGGTATCCTATAGTAAGTCATTTACTGTAACTGTAATTAGAATATGGAACTCACTACCCACATATCTCAAACAAATTAGCGATTTCAGAAAATTTAAAACTCGACTCAGTGATTGGATTAAATGAAATAATTATAGATAACACAAACTCCTATTTCCACTTTCACACCTTAATTAAACACCACGTTCGCGATTACCACTGACCAAATTCGGTTACATTCCAAGACGTCAAGCTGTTCTTCTGCACTTTTCTCCTCTTTGCTCTATCGCTGAAATCCCTAACGCCAAGTATGTTACATGTACTATATAATAAGTTCTTAACGCATTTTCAGTCTTTGTATTGTATGATCTTTCTTGGTATGTTTTTTTTCTTGTACATCCGCCTGCTTTCTGTTTCCGTTTCTTCTTCTGTTACAGATTATCTTCTAGTCATCAGCCATTTTCTGCGTCATCTAGAAAACATCTGGAAAACATTTATGTATACGAAAAACTTTGTTATCATCGTTCCCCCTTCCCACTCTCCTTAATCTCATAATCAACTCTAACTCCCTCTCTCTTTCTCCCTCTGCTTCCTTTTGCCTTTACCCTTTAACTCCCTCTAACGCACTCTACTTTCCTTTTGTCATTTACCCTTTTCCTTTAATCTTTCCATTTTTTCACACTGATTTTTTCTTGTGTTACGGCCCTAAGCCGCCATCCTGATTGAGGTTTTCCTGGGTTTACTCAATCGCTTAAGGCGTATGCCGGGATGGTCCCTAGTCTTGCATCCCAGATTTACATGTAAAATCTGCCCTCCTTTCTTCTTGTAATTTGTCAACAATTGAGGCATTCGGGTGTAGGTAATAATTTCTGACATTTTGCGAAAGTAAAATTATTAACATTCCACATCCTTCTTGAAAGTAAGAAACATGGGCTCTCATGGGCATGTTAGTTTTAGAGTCCTAAAAATACCAACGAAAATATATTCATACTTTATGTTTCATTAGTTGTGTGCAGTACATTTCTATTACCTAATACGATCATTGCACTTTCGTAATTAACGTGAAATGTCAGCTACCATTGTTTCCACCCGAACTCCTCAATTGTACTTATTGTAAATGTAAATATTTTAGTGGTTAGGCGGAAGAGCAGGCCTTATGGCCTGAGCCTCGCCAGAAATAAAGACATTTTATTATAATAATAATAATAATAATAATAATAATAATAATAATTATTATTATTATTTAAGCACTACTAAAAATGCGAAATTTGAAGCTCTTTTTCACAGGAAAGTTTTGAGTTTTCGAAAAACATCATAGTGTTTCCAAATTGCTGGAAATGTGCTTATTAACGGCGTGCGAGATCTTTCAAAAGAAATACATTTGTGTAATTTTTGTAAAAACGAAAAAATAACCCAAAGTGAACTTTACGGCATAATAAAGAGTTCAATTTGCAATATCCGTTCGAAACGTTTGATGAAAACATTTTGAGTTATTTATCAGAAAATAACATTTGAGCGTTTCTGAAAATGCGGAAATTTGAGACAGTTTTCACAGAACATGGTTGGGTTTCCGAGAAACTTTACTTAACATTATTTAAACCACGTGTACTCGTAAAATGTGAACAAATCGCCGCTAATGTAAATATAAACGACGTGAGAAAAAAGAAAAAAAATAACTTTTCTAATTTTTGAAAAAACTAAAGAATAGAGCAATATGACGTTTATGTCGTCTCAGAGAGTACATTAGGCAATATCCTTACCAAAAGTTTAAGGGAAAAAATTGCGGACGTTTTTGAAAAAATCGTGTATTTGTGATTTTTTTAAATTGCACTTATTGCACATACAATTGCGAGAGAACTACTATTTTTTTTAAAAAAGGACATGACCTTAATGAAAGAACTTACTATGGAGAACAAATTTTGTTTGAAGGAAAAAATATCTATCTTTAATTTTGTAGTTGAAGGAAGAGGCGGAAAAAATTCAAACTTTTGGAATTTTCGAAAATTCAGAGTTAACCGTGAAAATCGGACTTAAGCCACTTAAGTGTGTTTTACGAATTATTCTTATTCTTACACGAAATTTGAAGAAAAAAAATTAGAGCCATTTCTGAAAAAAAAAATGAAAATGTCCAGGGGGCTTCATGTAAAGTATCCCCAAATTCTGAAGAAGCTTTTCAAAATCGCGGCGTCTCGAGTAGAATCAGATCGAAGGGGGGAATATTCATTTTGGAAGAAATCGTAAGTATGGTTTAGGTGCTAGTGACGGACGGACGGACGGACGTTTTGCTTTCAAATAGGTTTTTCGGTATGAAGGACGCACAAATCAGGGATTCTGGCTACACCACGTGTTAAAGGATTTTTTTTTTAATTTAGTAACTGGATTTATCTACTTATTCGTTATCACAGCCCGGCAGTTAATTTTCTTCTGCAAAAAATTGCCGTTTTTTCATGCAGCTTTACATGACTTTCCCTTTACTACGTATATTACTCCGTTTATACGAACGTATACGGGAAAGTAAAAAGGCTCGTGCTCACTGAGCAGGAGACGCTAATGGTTTTTGTAGCCTTCAAAAGCGCGGCCGTTTCGCTCGTTACTGTTTCCAGGTATTGACCACTATGACGTCAGCGTTTCCAAGGGTGATTTTCTTCCAAGGACGAAAACAGCGACATATACCGGGTCTTTATCGTATCTTGCAACCCAGGTCTGGAAACATCAACTCTTCTTTTGCCAATTTGGCAACGCGTGAAATACCTCCGACACCCTTTCACTTTTAGCGAAGCCCGGTCGCGTGCCCTCAGATTTCGGGCTGAGAGAATGTGTCTAATTTTAGTTGGAAGAAAGAGAAAGCACGTATTCTGTCCTTGTTACTCTTCAACGTACTGCAGCCACTACACTGAAAAGAGGAAACGCCTGTCTCTTCATAAACGGTGGTCACTTTGAGCATTTACTCGACTGTCAGTTTTTTGTCATTTTAAGATAATTATATTTTATTACTTTTTATTAATTATTTCCAATAATTATTAATGTACTACTTAGTTACATTTTATTAGTATTTTAATAATTTTATCGGTCACATGCGTCTTTAGCCCATTTTAACATGCAACCCTACAGGCGTGTACCTATCTGTATGTTAAGCAATTTAACATCCTTAGCATTGGGTTTTAACATCTTTGGCAACGTGAATAAACAACCATTGATTCATCGCAAGTCAAATGTTTATTAAGAAAGAAACAAGTCGGTGTAGAAAACAAATCAGATTCAAATAATTCAGAATAAAAGTAACTCATATTAGTTTTTGAGATAATTATTGTTCATTGTAATAGGTTTTCATAGTGCAGTTAAAATGTGTTTTAGGTAAATTAATTTCATTTTCCTCGCATTCCATCAAATGAAACTCTTCTTCGGTAATCATATTTACTGACGATCTGAGGTGTCGCCACTGGAAATAGACGCGCCAACTTCCTCACCGAACTTCATTTCTTTAGTTATCTTTAACTTCAGGAGAGTTAAAAATCGAGGTGGAGCGAGGTGGAGTCGAGATTTTTAATTTGGACGAGGCAGTAATAACACTGTAACATTTCTATTTAAACAATATTCGTATACCGTGGTTTGAAAAAAGATATTCTCCCACAATATCGACAATAGCTATAGCAACATGATCAGCAAATACAAGGATCTAGCAGATGAAGTAAGAAAATGTGGGAAAGTCAAGAAAGTCTATATTAGACCCTTATCATTTCGGCCACAGGACTAATTCCTACAAGCACAAAGAAACACTTGAAAATCCTTCAATTAGAAAGCTATCTATCAAAAATTCAGAAATCTGTGATACTGGACACTTGCCGTATTGTGAGGAAGTTCTTAGGAGACGAGATTGACTGATATCAACTCAACTGTTATACAATACGTCTTGAATCTCAATTCCGACGTATTGTCTCATGTCCAACAGTGTTTAGATTTTGTATCTTATAATAATAATAATAATAATAATAATAATAAACATTATTAATGTGTTATAAAATGAAGAGCTAGGTGGTAATATTTCACGATATATCTTTTCGATTTCTCTCTGAGCTGGCGTTACTTAAATAATTCTTGTTACGTTGCTGTAAATAAATCGATAACTCCCCTCCACATTAATATTACAGTTTTGTTTCTTCAGCATACTGGGCAGATTGCTTAAAGAGACGTTTTGTTTCCCGCTCGTGCCTCAGCCCACCCCACCCTACCCACTCTGTGCAGCATGAAAAGATTTCGGCACGAGAGCCGTGTACCTGCCCGCCGACACTCTTGAATGGGATCAACAAAGAAACAGGAAACTTGGCTGCAGCTTATGACCTGACGGTTGCCTCCTCTGCTGTCCCGACGTGCCAGGCACGGCTGTCTTGAAAGGTGTAAAAGAGGACGCGGTTGCCAAATTACCAAATCAAGAACAAGTGCTCTCAGACATGAGTTGCAAGATAAACTAAAGACCCTGTATGTTGCAGGGAGGCGATTGAGTAACAGAAATTGTGGGGAAACGTGACGCCTCTACACATATTTGTGTTCCAAATATATTCCACGTATGTAAAGTATTATCCGCATACTGTGGCCATCTCCCAAGCATGCCTTGCAGCCGTGGATACTCTGCCATGGCCAGCAGCATTACCAGACCCAGAGACGGTTCTTTAAAAGGTTCACAGGTTCACGCAACACCCAACAAATTGAGAGAAAATAGAATGTACACTTCGTTATTACAAGGTTTTTTGGTTTTGGTGTTTTTCGCCGTAAGAACCAATGTTAAATGTTTCGCTTTGTACAGCCCTGATTTTTTGGAATTTGAAGGCGGGGATAATTTTTTCCAAGAGCCTAAAATTATTCTTAAATTTTGGGTTTCAGATTTACAATTGATTTTGAGATTGATTCTGGGTGGGCGCTGCCAGCTTTAGTCTAAAGCTAGCACCGCCCACGATTTTCGGAAATCCAGAGGAGCCTAAAATTCGGGAATAGAGCGTTTAATTAGCCTAAAAATTTTGGATATGGTTTGGTCGAGATTGATTTCTGGGCGCTCCTAGCTTTAGATGGCTCTGCTATAGCATAGTAGACAGCGTGCTCCTTGACCGCAGAAAAGCAGCCGGCCAACGTCCACATATCAGTCGTGTATATTGCAAGGAATGCGATACGCCGGACGTGCTGCGTGGGCGACCTACCGCCGGCAACGGATGTTACTCCGACCTCAGCTCGATTTCGGAGCGCTGCGCGACCTCGCTCTCACGGCGCGTTGTCACACGTGGGGGGCGCGTCCGAGAAAAGTTTTATAATCCGTTTCTTGGAATGGAAACGATAATTTTTCATGTCATTCCTTCTTTATAGTAGTTTTTAGTTTTTGCATTCATTTACAATTATTCGTCAAAATCTAAATATTTTAAAATATATTTGAAATTTAAGGTGAACTGTTCTTAAACAATTTAAATAGTAATTGTGTCTGTTAATCAATAATTGTGTTCATTAATCGGGAAATATTGGAAAGACCCACCTCACGACCATTGCGTATGCAACACCCTTACATTTAACTCACCCACCGCCACTGGCCAGGCCTTTCCCCGATCGAGAATGTTGGGGGTGCTACGGACCGTGCGAACAGACCATATGTTATTTCACGTAAGATATGACCCAGAACGCAAAAAAATACCAACCTCCCGGAAATCACCCGCCATTCTTACTGCATTGGCTTAGGGACTTTTGATTACAATTTAAGTTGGAGAAAGTAGGTGCCAACCCCAACTGAAATACCCAACGTAATGGAAGTATTGTAGTCAGGGACTTTTCCTTGGCTGGCAATTGGTACACGTGCGTACAAATTAACTTCCTGCCAAACTTCAAGCGTTTGAACCCTGCAACACGTCGTGTGTGGAGATACTGAGGTTATGCCATCGAGCAGCATCCCGCACTTGCTCATTTCAAAATCGTTTTCCTTGCGTTTCCAGTGCGTGAATGGTTTCGGAAGGGAACTTGAATTGTGTTTCGATTGACATTTGTAAAATATGTCTTCAAATTCGAGAAGCAATTCTCCAATTGAGCAGAAAAGGAGGTGGATATTATCGAGTGGTGAAAGGCAGGTCCTTCTCAACGTTTATAAATATAAGAGCGAGAAAAATTATCGTAAAGAAGTGCAACTTCCTCAGAGCAGTGTCATTGCCAGAGTGGCTTTAATTGTGGGGGTAAGCTATTAATTTCACAATAATTATTTACATTTTATTGCATGCCAGAATGTTTTCATGATAAACATGTGCTTGTGAATCATAATTTTTAAAATTTGATTTGTACTGTTGTCTTCGCACACAGTTTTTAATTATATAAAGCTTCACTCTTTTATATAGACAACATAATTATTATCCTTTATTACTGTTGTTATTGTACATTTCCATAAAAACATGAAAACGTATTTAGAGTTCTTATGTTTTTATGCTAATGTACAATACAACAGTTATAAAGGATAATTATTGTGTTGTTTATATATAAAAGAGTGAATCATAAATATTTTATTGAAATATATTACTATATTACAGAGACCTTGTAAAAGAGACCTTTCAAAATGGTTATATTACTTATGTGTAAAAATTATGAGACAAAACTATCTTTTCCAAAGGTTCAACTACATATTCAAGGCTTCAACCAGGCACCAGTAAAGGAATAATTAAGAGACCAGCAGAAGGAAGGGGGCTAGTTGTGGTTCATGCAGGAACAAGAAGTTTTGTACCAGGTACATGTGTTTTGATTTTTCATGACATTATGTACAAACTAAGGCATGTATACGAGTTGTGACACTTTGTAGGTGCTGGTCTGAATTTTGCTACTGACCTTAAAAGGGGGCAAGGTTATCACAGAGCAATGAACAGTTATACTTTTGAATCCTGGGTTAAGAAACAACTGATTCCTGGCATTCGCAATTTAAGACCATGCATCATTATCATGGACAGTGCTTCTTACCATTCAAGACAGGTAGAGAGGAATCCAACAGCAAAGTGGAGAAAGGATCAATTGATTGTAAGCTTCAGAAATGAGACGGAACTATTTTTTACATAATGAAATAAGTAATGTAACCAATATTACATTTCATTATTATTTTGAATTACCTTTCTGTTGTATCAGTGTAATAAAATTTTAAAGTATCCACCTTAAATATGTTCAAATATATACATTAACACTTGTGATAAATATATAACTGACCATCAATATGTTGATAAAGGTATGTAGTTGATGACATGTTGGCTGCAGAAGGGCACACAGTTTTGAGACTGCCACCATATCATTGCAAATTCAATCCTATTGAACATGTATGGGGCATTTCAAAAGCGTACTACAACAAACTGTATGTGGAAGGCCAGGGCAAGGAACGGAGAGAACAAAAGCTGTGTGGAATAAATCAGGTAATGTTTTCAATAAATCACTATTAGAAAAACAGTAAATATATTGCAACATAATTGTAATTTTTTAAAAGTAGTTACAACAGGAATCTAAAAAATTATGTAATGCCTTTAATAGGTCACACCAGAAATGTGGAAAAATTCAGTGGCACATGCAGAGAAAATTATTTAAGACTACTATGAGAAAACGGCAGTGGGAAGATTATGAAGAACTTGTAATAAATCTAAGTAGTGCAAGTGGAACTGACACAGCAGAAGAAGGCACAGGAGAGGAACAAGATCCAATTCCATTAGAGCCAATACCTGGAACATCTGCAGCGCGACAGTCCTGAAAAGGGTTTTCAGAGCTTTATCTCACAGAAACACCTGACATTTTAAGCAACCATCCATTATCGTTGAAGTACATATAGGCCCCCACTGTGCTATGGAAAAGGTATTGCTTGAATTTACTCGATGGTTAGTTTCTGGTAATTGTAGGCAATTAAATTAATATTATTACATTACAGTCATATGTTCCAGGACAGTGTTTCAGTTAGTGTGTTTGGTTCGAGCTTGGTTGCAAAGTGAAACAAGTAAGTACACATTAATGAGTTTGGAATAGAAGTGATAATTGTGTTACATATTTACATATTACATGTTTACATATTACAGATGTTGCCCATGAATTGAAAACTTATGCCCTCTTAAAGCAACCACCACAGATAAGTTAATGTGAGAAACTGGGCCACACTGTCCTGTGGAAAAGGTATGCTTGAATTTATATGATTGTAAGTTCGTGGTAAATGCAGGTTATTAAGTTATTATTGATATTAATACCTTACAGTCAAATGTTCCAGCCAGTGTTTCAGTCAGTGTGTTTGGTTCGAGCTTGGTTGCAAAGTGAAACAAGTAAACACATTAATGAGTTTGGAATAGAAGTGATAATAATGTTAAATATTTACTTCTATATTACAGATGTGCCCACAATTAAAAACTTATACCCCCTTAAAGCAACCACCACAGATAAGTTAATGTGATAAATTGGGCCACACTGTCCTGCAGAAAAGGTATGCTTCAATTTACATGATTGTAAGTTGGTGTTGATTGCAGGTTATTAAATTAAATTAATACTTAACAGTCAATTGTTCCAGCCAGTTTTTCAGTCTCTCTGTTTGGATCGAGCCTGGTTGCAAGAAATCAAGTGAGTATTGAATTTATGAGAATGGAATGAAAGTGATAAATTTTTTTAACATGTGCTCAATGTTACAGTTGTGCCCTGAATGAAAAAACTCCTGCCTCCTCAGAGCAACCACAAAAGTATAGTTTGTGATCAAGTATCTCTGTTTGGATCGAGCCTGGTTGCAAAGTAAATCAAGTGAGTATGAATTTATGAGAATGGAATGAAAGTGATAAATTTTTTTACTAATGTGCTCAATGTTACAGTTTGTGCCCTGAATGAAAAAAACTCCTGCCTCCTCAGAGCAACCCACAAAAGTATAGTTTGTGATCAAGTATCTCTGTTTGAATCGAGCCTGGTTGCAAAGTAAATCAAGTGAGTATGAATTATAGATTGATTATGAGGTGTCATATCCTGAATGAACTTTTACCTTCTGATGTAAACCAAAGAAACTATTTAAGTGTACCATTTAATATACCATTAGTTCATCACTATTGTTTTAACCGTTAGTCATTTTCTTTTACATCATTTTCATAATACAAGTAATCATTACTGTTCAGACGTAAGATTTTTGTTTAGTTGAAGCACAGATGCTAAAGTGCTTTAAATGAATAAACATTAAAGTTTTGAAATGTGAAAGAAGTGTACATTACTTTACTAAATGTTTCAGATATACAATAATGGAGTTCTGAAGATGCCATAATTTTATTAGATGGTTGTTGAAATGGAAATCAGTTATGTGGGTATTAGTGAAGTACATATTCAATATATTATTTGGCTTGATAGAGAGTATTGCTTAATGTTTACGATTGATGCACTATTCCATTTTGGCTATTAATATTTCATTTAAGTGAATGTTCATGGTTTTCTACTAATTTTGTAAATTTTATTGGTTTTTTAGGTATATATTATTGTCATGTTATATTTTGAATACTTTCATGTGAAGCAAAGGTTCTTAGTATTCTGGACAATTTGGTTTCCGTTTGTGTCAGGAGTTTTAAGTAATATAAAAGTTAAGTATCAAGTTTTTCCTATTACTTGTGGTAACGTTCTTTTTAATTTTCTTTAAAAATTATTTTCAAAAACATTATTTGCTCAAGGAATTTATTAAAATAAATATTTGTTTTTATAACAATTACATGCCTATTTATTGAATTATCCGGATTGGACATTAGATACTGCATTAATTATTCTATGTTGCAGGGTTGCTGTGTTTCACAGAAGATATTTCATTTCTAATAGGATTCAATTGCATTTTTATGTATATTATTTATATTATTTCATTGATTTATTTTATGTATTTTTTGTTAAATTGTTATCTCTATTATTTTGACTAATGTTCCTACATGCATGCTAGAAATTGACCTTCAGTCGTCTTCCTGATCGGGGAGGATGGGTATGCTATCAATATATATATAAAATTTTCAAGTAGTTAATTTTACGGTCAGCCAAATTTCTTAATGCTGATTTTTAATGTTAATTTTTTTAAATTCAATTGAGAATTAACAATATTTTTATTCATTTTTTTATATATATATATGGTAGCATACTTATTCCTTTGTTTTCCCTGGTTTTCCGCTATCGCTTAAGGTAAATACCAGGATGTTTTGTAATGTTTGTAAGCCCAGGGGCATTAGGCTCTAAAATTGTTGTAAAAAATTCAATAATTGATGTGAATATAATTTGCTGTGGACCATTGGTGTTCAAGAAATTTTAATGACTGCTCCTTGCAATTTGTCATCAAATCTGATCACCCATGGTGCTTAAGTTTATTCTTTATTGAACCTTCAAATTATATCAAGTCATATATCTGATTTATTCTATTTTCACAAATTCAAACATTTGTCATTTCTGTACAATGGATTTCTTCATTCCTTTGATATGCTTTGATTGTGGTCATATGTTGATGTATATACAAAAAAACCATTAGGATTCAAAAATATCTAAGTTCAGTGAAAAATAGTTTTATTTCACTACTTTGTATATTGTTTGAAAATTAAAGTTATTTTTGAGTATTTCATTTCATCTTTATTCTATATATCCCCCGATTTTTGCATAGTTTCATTTTTGCTAGTTTTGTAATAAATAACAATCTATTATTTCATTTATTCTTCAGTTTAAAAAATATTTTATTCTGGAAATTAACATAATTTTAAAATTACCAGTAATTTATTTAATGAAATGTATTATATTTAATTTTAAAATAATAATAATAATAATTACAATTTCATGAGTAAATTGTGAAATTTGCTATTTATAAGTCAAAACAATATTAATAGTTATAATTTCAGCAAATCTGCATTTCTGAAGGACACTACGTTCATTTAAATACGCCGCGTCGGTATCCTTCATGCACTTTCGCGTTTCATTTCGATGAGGTTGGCAGTGCCGAAACTCCGCCATGTTGAATTTTTAGGGTCTTTTCTTACGTGGTGACACCCATACCCCTACCCACCAATCTGCAAGAACTGCGCGCTCAGGTGCACGCTGCATGGGATGGACTAGCACAGGACTTCATTCGAGACCTGTACAACTCCATTCCGCAACGTTTGAACGCGTGTGTTCGCTAACATGGTGGCCCTACGCCATACTGACATGTATCGTCTGTGGCCGTGTAGCGCAATAAATGTTGTGTATACACTCATCGTCATAAAAAAAGATGCACCCAGAAGGACAGAGAGGATTGCGATCATTGTTGGCAGGCAGGTAGAGGGTACCATGCATACAAAATGATTACACTTTCACATTTGTAGCGCAACAATACACACACACATATACATATATACCAGGTCTTTATCGTTGTATCACACATTAGGCTGTATAAAAAATAGAATTCAACAGCTTAGCGAGAAAAGTTAATTTTCGATTCAAGAACATCGGCACCAATAAAACAGTTTTTAAAATGGGTTTAGGGGTGCCACAAACCCATAAATACAACAATTTTTTATCTTTTTTCGCTACATTTTAGAAACAATGAAGAATTATTATTTAATGGTATTTTATCAACGGATTTTAGGTTGAGGTAGTGCCCACGTTTATCCCACAACAATTTTATGATTATCAAACATTAATCAATTATTAACAAACATTAATTGTTTGACTCTGTCCGACATTGGTCCGAATATGGCCAATTTTAGGTTAAAATCATAGAAATAGACTGTTTTCAAATGACCATAGCTTCGTAAATTTTTATCCAAAATACTTTTAATTTAAATACGATTAATTCTTGAAATGTCTGCATTGAGAACTTTGCCTTCGCTCAAGTTAACTATTTCACTACAATCGGCTATACTTGCGCCGTGCGCCATCATTATTAACGACACATTTGTGCCGCACTGCAGTTTTTGATTTCTTTATTCACTATTTCAATTTACATTGAACATATTTGGAAAGAAATCAAAGGGGCTTTGATGTTACCAGGACACTGTTGTTCGCACCGAAACGAAAAGGGGAAATAGCTCATGGGCTTCGAAATGCCGTATAGTGTCCAAGTGCTATCCATAAATTACATAACGCAAATTTCGAGTATTTTCAATACCACCTCTCCCCCTTGTAACGCACCCATAACACGCGCTTGACCCCCTCCAACAATTAATTATGTAACGCTTGCGCGACATCCCCCCTCCCTTTACATGCAAGAAGTGAAAATAAATTATAGCACAGTAAAAAAATTGAATTTATTTTCTTTGTTTTGGATATTAAAATTGATGACAATTAAAGTATAAATTGGCGTTGCTGGCTGCGCCTGACAATAAGATTGAGGCAAGTTGTGAGTGAAAGAAGAATGCTTGGGCGAGAAATGGTTGATCATCTACGCACACGCCGTCGTGGATGATGCAAAAGCGAGAGTCTACAGCACAAATTTAAATAGACTCTACATATACTCTTCATATCAGTTTTCAATATTTTCTTCGTAAACTTACAGATTAAAAAAAAAGTTAAAAATATTTCCATTTATTGTAACAATATACAACTAACAACTTTAGTTATTTCAGCAACTTGAATAAAAATCAGTATCACGTAACACTTATAATTAAATTGGTGCAGTAGAATCTCGCTCATGAGCCATCCAAAATGGCGGCGTGTGCACGGCTTTTGATCACACATTTTCTCGCTTTCCTTCACTCAAAATTTGCTCCCAATCTTATTGTTAGGTTCTGTCAGCATCGACAATGAATTCAGACTTTAATTATCATAAATTTTAATAAACAACCCAAAAAATGAATTCAATTTTTTGACTGAGCTACAATTTATTTTCCCTTCTTGCATTTATAAGGGGGTTATCGCAAACGTTACGTAATTATTAAAAGAGAGTTCAATCGCGCGTTACGAGTGCGTTACAGGGGGGAGAGGGGGTATTCAAAATACTCCAAATTTGCGTTACATAATTTATGGACGGGCCCATATATAATGAATATTATTTTATGAATGAATATTACTTTATGTATGAATTATGTATATGAATATTACTTTATGTTTGAACAATACTAAATGCACCATAAAAGATGACATAAATGCCATGCCATTTGTTGTTGTACTGTTTTTTTAGTTCACAATTGTAATTTTTTAAAATATCTCCCACATCGGTGTATTTATATTACCAGCGATTTGTTTACATTAATGTATGTGTGAGTAAATGTGCTTCAAATGATGTTATAAAATTTCTCGAAAACTCAAAATTTTTCTGTGAAAATAGCAGTGGCGTAGCGTGACTCGCACGTTTGGGGATGCTCAACAATAATGCACAAAATATCACTATCGACTACTTCATCTAACAGGCGAACGCAACACAAGGCAGATACACTGGAACCTACTTCCACGATCTCGATTGCTTACGACGGTGTAGGCGCTTCCCACAAAATCCTCACAGCAATCAGGACTGCCGATGTCTTGAAAGCAAATTATACAATGGCTCAGCTGTAATTCTTATAAACGATTGTCAATGAGACCACTTGTTAATTTATACATTGCAGACTAAAATCATACGTAATCTATTTAAGGGATAATTCAATTTCTTGGATATTAATTAAGAAATAGAAGACAGGCACTATTTCTACAGTTTGTGCCCATGACCAAGCGAGGACTCTCGAGAGAGTGAGTGAGAGAGAGAGAGAGAGAGAGAGAGAGAGAGAGAGAGAGAGAGAGAGAGAGAGAATTTACTGACCGCCTGAAGTGTGCTACGCTCTCGTGCACAAACGAGCTTCTTTCGGCAGTGGATGCTAGCGTAAAGCAGTCTGATTTCTCTGGGCCAGGGGTGAAGAGGGGAGAGGGGAATCTCGCCATCTGCGCATGCGTCATTGCTCGTCGCAATCTCGCGGTAGACGCTAGAAGCATTTTAGCTTCCAAGCAATCACAGGCCAGCTTCAACAATCCACAGAATTCAATCATAGGAAATCAATTTCAAATTAATACAAAACGTGTTTCGCTCAACGGACCACTTGTAAGATTCTCAATACAGTATTTAGGGTTCTTCATTAATATTGTATACGGGGATGCTCGGCATCTCAGCGTTCCCTGACGCTACGCCACTGAAAAATAGCTAAAAAATCTAAAAAACGACCCCAAATTTGTTCGTCAACCTTTTGAACAATTAATGCTAAATGCACCGAATGACATGACATTATTGCCACTTTCTTTTGTCTACATTATTGCATTTGGGAGCACAGGGGCTATTAATGACAACGATTAAGTTTTTCGAAAATTTAAAAATCTTCTGCCAACATTTTTTGAAAAGGTGGTTTCGGGTAATTTTTGCTTCTTCAAAATTCAACTATTTTATTACTAATTTATTACCGCAAAAAAATCGGGTTTGCGGTAATAAATTAGTAATAAATAGTTAAAAATTCTGGTACTAGTTTGGTTTGATTCTGCTATAGTGGGCGGGCCAGCTTGATGGACCTGGCGCAATACGTGGGCATCGTCGCAACGCTACAGTTTGAAATTTTCGGAATAACATTTGGGCAATGTTTATGGAGTATGGAAAGCAGTTTTGGGTTGTTCAATTTGTGTTGATGTAGTAGGGGCCTATTAGCTTTAAAATAACTAGTTTTCACACCTAAAGCGCTACGATTAATTATGCATTTTTCAAGTGATTGCTGAGATGTGTTATTATGGAGAATAATTGCGGTATTATAATATTACATAACTTTTACTAATGCAAGAAAGTACGTGCTGTTGTAGCTCTGCTAGGTTTTGTTTCCATTGTAACTTAAATTCCCGATTTTTAACATGTTCCTGAGATCTGTAGTTTGGTATTTGTACTTTGAATTGTACGCATGCAATTAGTGTAGTGATAACCAACGATTTTTCTTGGAATTATCGAGTAATTAATTCACTAAACGAAAAATAAATTGTTTTCAAATTCCGGGGGCAACAGTTGAACCAGTTTGAGAGCAGAATAATCGAGGTAAAATACATTGTTTTTTCATTATCGAAGTTTTAAACTATTCTTGTGGTGTGCAACTTTTATTATTTTCATCTGAACATTTTCGTAGTGGCGGATTGGCATTGCAATTGAGGAGTACAAACGCGTCCTTTGCAGGAGAAGCAACTTATGCAAATTGAAAACAATACTCTGCTAATGCTGCACATCGACCACACCCCCATTGCGAATTGGCGAGTATGGGTATTAATAAAGAATCTGTTATACTCGAGTCACTGGCTCTCAAATGTCGCCGTGTCTAGGGTCTTATGCAAGCTGCGCGTCCCAGAGCGAAGCGGACTTCTTTTTCTGTGTTACAAAACTGAGGGGAATCCCCGGCGGCGGAGGGGAAGCCCCGGCGGCGGATAGATATCCTTGGACTCTCGTTTTTATCGGAACGGAAATTTCGATCTGATTAGTAGCGTACCAGTAGCCGGCAGTAGTTCTCTATCTGACACGCCAAGTGCAAGTGTAGTCCAATGGCCCTGCCTGAAGTCCAATTCGGGGACCTATATATTTTAAAACAATTATTTCGCTAATAAGTGATTTGAACATTGTGAATCTGGGGCGCAAATCGTGTGTGTGAGATTCTGAGTAAAAATTTACTGGCAATCGAAAACAGTGTTAGAGAATTATTATTTTCTTGGCGTGCTATTTCAGTTCCTTTGTTAATCAATATATGAAATATGTCCTTTGTTAGTAAATTATAGCCTACGTATGATGCCTAATCGTGAAACTAGTGATTCGTGACAGTCACGAGTTTTGTTCTAATGATATCCGATGATAACTGATGTGGGTTCTGGTTCTATTGCACTATATCTCAGTTTGGAAACTGTCGGAACGGTGAAGATTTTTTGATAATGGAAGAATTTTGTACGAAGTACAACCAGTGTGATGTGAATTTTGTTCAACACCATATACAATTATTGAAAGATATATATGAAGCATTAATAAAAAATGATATTCATAGATTTAAGGAACTCTGTGTACTTGTCAACTGTGTAGTAAATAAATTATCGAGCAGAGAAACGTTGCAAACTAATTATAATCTTATTGATAATCCCTTGAGAGGAAGTAACATTATCATCATTGCATGCAGAGAAAACAAAAGTGATATATTAGAGCATATCTTCCAGAATGACACCATCTTCAAAAACTTTGCTTGTATAAGTGGAAAAAATATTCTTGCGTCTGATGAAGACCGAGAACATCATAATGCTTTCTACTATGCTATACGTTCAGGAAGTGTTGAACTTACAGAAACACTTGTTAATAAATGGCCTGGTGGGTACTTGTCTCATCAATTGGCCTTTTTGCTGTCAACAGCATATGAAGAATTAAAATTAAAGAACATGCAAATTTCAGAGCAGGTGATAAGCTTTATCGAAAATAAATTGCTAAGTATTCGCTTTTGGACTGATGATAAAAATACATCACATTTCAGCAAAAAAGACATAATTGAAAGAAGAAAATTTCTTCTTGAAAATATTGGATTTCTCCTGAGTGAATATTGTGAAAATGAAGTTGATGAAACATTTTTGTTAACATTAAAATACATTGCACAAAATGTACATATATTGAAAGGACAACTTAAAATTTGTTATGATACCATTCCATGGGAAGAAATTGAATTTTGTTTAATAACTTTTATTAACTCAATAAGACAACATGATGATGAACAGTTCATTAATTGTATTGTTTTGAACAAGAAAAAAATGCTCTTGCATTTAGAAAACTTTGCCAAACATTTGCATCAAGAAACCAACAGAATACAGAATTCAGGCACTAGAAAACTCCGAGAAATACCTCAAGTGAAACGAGATGAGATAGTTACAGTTATTCTAAAAAACTCTCCTGAATTTAAAAATTTGTATAGTGATTATGAAAAAATTAGGGATCATCATTCTTTGAAGATAATGAATCAGTACATAGAAATGGCAATGTCTGCTGACTGCACGACTACTGAGGGACAATTAGTTATTATTAGGACTCTCCAAATTTTAGGAGAAAATTTGAAAAAACACTTTACAATCACCTCGACTTTCTTCTAATACTAGTGAGCTTCTGGTGAGTTCATTGACAAGAAACACCAGGAAGATTCTCTCACAATTACGTGACAACTTGTCACATGTACATTCACTAATAAGAAGGGTGAACATTGAGAGAAATGAAAGTAACTTTTTCAACAATACTCAAAATGATATCAAAAGACTGAACCCTATAATTAATGACATTCTTTTTAGGAATAAAATTAGTATCATTAGAATGATGCTAGAAATAATTAGTAATTCAAATAATGCAGAAGAGCTTAAACAAATTATGGAACCTTTTTCCAATTTTGATTTTAAAGATATTTTAAGAGCATTTTTACATCAAAAGCTGAGGCAGGAGATCTCTCCAAAGTGACAGGATTGATTTCTGAGCTAAATATTATAGTTAAAGATAAAACAAGTTTTGAACAAGAATTGATGAACAAGTTAAATCAAGTATTAAAAAATAGAAGTTCAATTTCAAAGAATCAGGAGAAAGATTACATTCAAGGATTCTGTTTCTTGAAAAATTGGAATGCAATTATGAATTACTCTGTGTTTGACGAAAATTGTTTGAGAGTAATGAAGAATTCAGCAAAACAAGTTATGGAACTTTTTAAATCAGAAATTAATGTTGATATATCGTTTCAACTTATTGAGTTATCTAAGAAATTTGCCAAAAGTGTTTTACGAAGACTAGATGAAGATGTAATCTGTGAAGTAAAATGCATTGTCTGTAAAATTATCATGATATTGGAATCTAAATGTGATGTAGAATGGTTGGAAGAGTTTCATTACAACATTACCAGAAATAACTTTTCTTGTGTCCATGAAAATAATTCTGAAAAATCAGAATTTGACATAGAACTTGCACACAAGATATCACTCCTCAAAGAACTATTACCCATTGGTTTTTTACAAAACACAACTATTCATAAAATTTTACCAAATAGAAATAATAGAAACCTAATGGCTGCAGTGGAAATGCTTCTGTTAGATATCCTGGCAATTTTAGAAGAAAAGAGAAAATGTTTGACTGATAATCAACTGTTTCTTGACGAGCATTGTCCAACGTTACTAGGGAAGAACTTACGTAATCACTTAGCACATGATAATTCAATAACTAATACACTGTATTGTGATTATTTGCGCACCCTTGTTTTTAATGCTAATATTATTTGCAGTAATGAGTTTAATTGCAATAAGAGAAGAATTGGTAATATTGTTTGTAGCAATATTGCAAAATTACAAACTAAATGTGTCCAAGATAAGAAGATAATTAAAAATCAGAAAGAAATGTTTAGTGCTTTAGAAGAAGGTAATCTAGACATTGTCAAGAGTTTAATTGAAAATGGAGCTGACATAAAGGCTAGAAGTTTGGATATGTCAACAGCTTTGCACCATGCTGCCAAAGGATCGAGTACAGAATGTGTTAAGTTTGTTATTGATCAGGGTGTGATTACTGATCTTAAGAATGTAAATGGTCAAAATGCTTTGCATATTGCTGCTAAATATGGACAAAAGAATATAATCAGCTTTTTTATCAAAGAACGTAGGATGAATGTTAATGACTCTGACAATTCAGGGAGGACTTGTTTGCATTTTGCTTCTCAGAATGGCTTCAGAGATATTGTTCTCTTATTACTAAAAAATGGTGCAAAGTTGGAAAAAAGAGACACTAATTGTCTTTCACCATTACATTATGCAGTTTTTAATAACAGGGCAAATATTGTTGAAGTTCTTTTAGATAAAATGAATGTCCATCTCGAAATTCTTGGTGGCTACACTTTGCTGCACTTAGCTTCAGAAAATGGGTTTTCGGATGTTGTCAAATTGTTACTTAGAAACAAAGCAAATGTCAATGCTAGAAATGACAACTTTGGTATACCACTTCATACTGCTGCCCTAAATGGACACTTGAAAGTTGTGAAAACACTTATTTCAGAAGGATCTAATGTGAGTGATCAAAATATTCAAGGGTGTACTCCATTACATTACGCTGTTGAAAATGGACATACACAAATTGTGGAAATTCTTTTAAATCATTTACCTGAGATTAATTTGACTGAAAATTCTTTCAATAGAACAGCTCTTAGTTATGCTGCTGAAGATGGATTTACAGAAATTGTTGAACTTCTTTTACATCATGGTGCACTTGTTGATATTGCATCTGTAGAAGGCAACACAGCTTTGCATTTTGCTGCATTGAAAGGAAGAATGGAAATAGTTGACCTTCTTATTAGACATGGAGCTCACGTTAATTTTTCTGATAAAAGAGGTTGTACAGCTTTGCATCTAAGTTCCCAAAACGGTCATTCAAATGTAGTTCAATATTTATTAGAGAAAGGTGGAAATGTAAATGCATTGAACTTCATGAATGATACCCCATTACATTATGCTGTAACAAATACAGATGTGATTAAAGTGTTGTTGCAAAATGGAGCTGATAAGAATTTTCAGAACTGTATGGGAGATACACCATTACATTCTTTCTGTGTACTGGGATTAACAAAAAACATTCAAATATTAATTAAAGAAGGTGCTGATTTATTTATTAGAAATGAGTGTGGTATGACCCCCTTACATTCAGCAGTGAACTCTGGTGTGTGGGAAGCTGTAGAAACATTGATTGCTGCAGGTGCAGATACAAAATTTTCTAATTTCATGGGTTTGACAATGTTACATCACGCTGCAATCCATGGCTATGAAAAAGTTGTTCAAGGTCTAATTAAAAATTATAACAATGTCAATGCTAAAAATGAAAATGGTTTAATACCCTTGCATTTTGCTGTAATGGGAAATCATACAGAGGTTGTGAAACTTTTGATTGAAAATGGTTCAGAAATTGATGCAGTGGCAGTGAGCAGCGGTGAACATTCAACCCAGTTTTCATCAATAGATAATTTGAAACAAAGATTTATGAAATTAATGGATGAAAATGCTGTCAATACCATATGTGACTCTGTGCCTATGCCACCATTTTTGAAACATTCTTGGGTAAGTGACAAAAATTCTACAAACAATAATTGTAGGCCATTACATATTGCTGTTTGTAATAATAATATAGACATTGTTTCCCTTCTGTTGTCCAAAGGAGCTGATGTGAATGCTCAACAATGTGTTTCAATAGCTTTTGCCATTTTTGCTGGTTTCAAGGATATTGCTGTAATGTTAATTAAGAACAAAAACTTCAAGATAAATGAATCATACTTAAAAGATTTTTCACTGTTGCATGTAGCTGCTAGGAAAGGTCATAATATCGTAGCAGAAATTTTACTGATGAAAGGTGCTAATGTGAATTCACAATCTCGTTTTTATTTTAATATGACACCATTACATTTAGCATCAGAGAATGGATACAGTGAAACTGTTAAAATTCTAATAGATTATGGTGCCAATGTCAATAAGCAAGCAGATGATGGTACAACACCTTTGCACCGTGCTGCTGTGGCAGGTCATGAAAAAATTGTGCACATACTTTTGCTCAACAAGGCAAGAAAAAATATTAGAGATTTTAAATTCAGAACGCCTTTGGTACAAGCAGTTGCACATGGCCATCAAAATATCGTTGAAAAGCTATTGGATAGTAGTGAAATCAATATGAATCATAGTGGTCAACATGATTTTACACTATTACACATTGCTGCTCAAGAAGGCAATATAGAATTAACCAAATATTTAACAAATAAAGGAGCAAACATTCACTGTACAAATGATGTTGGTTCTAAACCTATTCATATTGCTGCAAGAGAAGGTCACAAGCACATTGTTGAGTATTTTTTGAATAAAAATATGAGCATTGATGTTACTGGAATTGGAGGTGCATCTTTACTACATTATGCTGCACAGAGCAAACAAGTAGAAGTAACACAATTTTTGTTGGAGAACAAAGCAGATCCTAACAAACCCAATATGCTTGGATCAACACCCATACACATTGCTTCAAAATGTGGGTCTAAGGAAGTGGTGCAAATGTTGTTAAACAACGGAGCATTCTATAATGCATTGGATTTACAGTATCATAATCCTTTTGAACGTGCTACTACAGGTGAAATTAGGGATTTACTTAAAACATGTGATGAGTTGTTTCAAGCTGTTAAAAAGAACAATCCTTCAGAGGTAGAATCATGTCTTAAAAAATGTATTGTTGTCAACATAAAAAATAAATCTAATGTAACACCATTGATATATGCTGCTTGGAAAGGATATGATGAAGTAATTGATGTTTTGTTGAGAAATAAAGCTAATCCTAATGTTACTGGAAGAAAAGGCAATTCTCCTTTGCATTATGCATGCAAATTTTCTCATGTAAGTATTGTGAAAACTCTTTTATCAAATGGTGCAATTTACAATTTGAAAAATGACTCTCATAAAACACCTCTTAATTTTGCTGAAAACGAGGAAATAATCAACTTACTGAAGTTTGTGGATGAATCATTTAGAAATGTACAAAATGGCAATGGAAAAATAATTAGTGATTTGGAAAAAGTAATTGATCCTTTTGTAATTAAAATCCTTGTGAATGTTTGTAATTTAAGAAACCAAACATTACTTGTTTGTGCTGTTCATAATGACTTTCCTAAGGTTAAGAAGTTAAAGAAAGCATTGGAAGGTGATTTGTCCTCTAAAATGTTTTTAGCTGAGGCGTTATGTGCTGGTGAAAGATACAAAGAGGCACAACAAATACTCGAAAGCGAAATTGAAAAGAAAAAGATTATTTATGGTTCAGGTAATCCATCTTCTTTTGATGCTCAGATACTGATCGCTAAAACATATTACAAGCAACAACATTATGAGAAAGCCTTAAATGTATTTCAAGATGTCTATGAAAAACAAATAAAATTATTTGGAATTAAAAATGTTGATGTACAAAGAACAAGATGTGGTATTGGGTTAGTACTGCACAGACAAGGAAAGAATAAGGAAGCATTAGCAATATTTAGAGAAGTCTTCCAAATTCAAAATGAATTATTAGGTCCAAATGATAATGACATCCTCCACACTCAAGCTAACATGGCTCTTGCATTAGTTGAGCTGGGGCAAAATGAAGAGGCACTTTCTGTTAATAATGACATTTTAAAGAAGATGAAAAAATCATTTGGTAATAATGACCCAAGAACTTTGAGTGTGATGAACAATATAGCAATGGTTTTAAATAATCTTGGTAAATGGAAAGACTCTCTGAAGATGTACAATTTAGTGTATGAGAAAAGGAAAATTGTTTTGGGGCAAGGGCATTCTGACACTTTACGAACATGGTACAACACATCATCAATACTTCTTTCTCAAAATCGAGACGAAGAAGCTTTGGACATTTTAAGGCAAGTTGTGATCTTACAGAGACAAGAATTGAAACCACATCATCCAGATACCATAAATACCATTTTTACCATTGGATCAATATTTTTAAGCAAGGCAAATTTTTACTTGCTCTAAATATTTTAAAACATTCACATGAAATGAAATTACGTTTACTTGGCCCAGCTCATCCACAAGTAGTGCAAATTGCTGAAATAATTAACTGTATTTATGTAAAATTTTCTCTCCAAGGTTACACAAGTTCCATGATTTTGCAACAAGCAGAAAATCAAATACAAGTGGCAGCTTCATCAGGAGATAGAAGTACAGTTGAAATTTGTGTTGACTGTGGTACAGATGTAAACTTTATGGATTGCAGTGGAAGAACAGCTCTTCATTGTGCGTCTGCAAATGGTCACAAAGAGATCGTTACCACCTTGATTGACAAAGGAGCAGATTGTCTAGTAGCTTCAAGTGGCAAGGGTAACACTGCATTGCATTTTGCTGCAGCAAAAGGGTACGAAGATATTACTGAAGTTCTGTTGATGCACATGAAAAAGTTCAAGACAGAAAAATTGAAGCATTTTGTAAATGCTAGAACATCAGTTCTTGGTAATACAGCTTTGCATGTGGCTAGCAATATTGCAACTGTGAAAACATTACTCAAATATGGAGCCTATTATGATATTAAAAATAAGAAAGGAGAAACACCATTGGATGGGACCAAAAGTCAAGATATTGCTGATTTTTTGCATTTCATTCATGAGCTTTTTCACGATGCCAAAGTTGGGAAGTTAGAATTAATTCGTAAGGTTCATAACATGACACAGCACGAATTAATTGTATTAGCCAACACCCAAAATAAGGATGATATGACAATTGTTCAAGTTGTTAAATCTAGTAGGAATTAGAGACTTTCTAGTGATTTACTTATAATTTTGAAAGAAAAGAAATGTTTTAATTTGACTTAAAAAAATGTTGTTTTTCTATTAAGTAAAGTTTACAAAAATCTAAAACAAATCAACATGGTTTCTTTTTTGTAAAAGTATTGCTTTTATAAACTTTTAATAGGAATTTTTCAAAAGTTCACTTCTCAATGCAGGTAATTTTATATCTTTCTCAATTCTAAAAATCACTTAAGTTGATTGTTGATTTTATAATTTCTTTATTTCAATGATTTCATTGATTAGATAGTGGCATTTATTATTTTTTGAGGTGCCTATTTTTTACTGAATATGCTTGTAATTACTTAATGCTGTTATAAGACATGATAGGAAATTAAAATAATAACTTCAGAAATTTTTGTTTCTGAAAATAAAATAAATTACTATTTTGTACATACAAGTTAGTATTTAAAATAAAATCCATCTTCTTTTTAATTAATATTTGTAATGCAAATGTATTTGAATTCTGATTGAAGTAAGACTTCTTATAAACAATTATAAGCAATCATGGTTTGCATAAATAAACAATCATGGTGTGCAAAGTGGGATCGATGGTTTTTCATGGAAATTCTTCAACTTTGATATAAATATAACATTAAATAATCATTGTTACAACAGATCAAGAAGTTAATGATATGATAAATATTTAAATATTTGTGTGTGAAAAAAATTAAGATTAAATAATTATAATTCATGTTTCACTTCTAATTTATGTGTCAGGATAGTTATCACAAATAATTCAAATAATATTTTGGTATGTGTGATTGCAAGGAGCTTTCTATGTTGCATTCTGTTATACTCAAATAGAAATTGTTCAAGATGTGGGGTATAAGTCTGCAAGTTATCAATTACACTATTGTTCTATTCTATGCATTGACTAATGTAAGAGAAGCCTAGTGTAAAATCAAATGATACATAAACACTGGACATCAGAATAGAGTTAGTTTAAGAAAATGTGAATAATTAGAAATTTAACTTATGTCTGGCCAACTGATACACTGGTAATACTAGTATAGCTGATTTAGTATGCACATTCATCTACTTTTGCCAACATTTTTCCAAGGAAGATATAATTGGAGCCAGTGATTTCATTATAAAATGTAAAGCTTATTGAGTTCAAGATCAAGCAGCATTTTTGATAATGTTTAAAAAGCAATCAAATGTCATTGATAAGATACATTTTTAATGAACCATTTCTTGCAACTCAGATATAAAATGGATACATTTTTATTTAACTGTTCCATTTCAGTCAGATCTATTTTAACAATTTGTTAATGAATAATACCTGTAAAATCTAACTTTGTGTAGCAAATTTGGATAATTCTTGTTCTGAGTAGTAAATATTAGTTTTCATGAAGGTGACTGTTAAAACCACTTTTCACAAGATGTTCATTGTTTTCACTGATTTTAGATTCGATGGTAACACTTCAACATTTATGAAGATTTGTGTGTTAACAAACCAAAGAGAAAATAATAATTTCTAAAATTTTGTGGCCTCTCTCCAATTATAGTTATAAGAGAGAGATTTTTGTCTCTTACATATGAACTATGCTAAGTTATAAGTTTGTATACCTTCACTTAAGAGTATCTTGTATTTTTACTCCTCTCAACTTCTTGTATGTTCCAAAATTTGCTTTAACTTCCTTTTTGGAGACATTGCAATGATAATTCTCAAAAGCAATATTACAACAATGGGTACAAGCTCAATACATTAAACTGCTTACCAAAAAAACTGTACTGCTCATAAGTTCCTGTTCATCTAAACATGACATTGGTAAGAATGTGTTCTTGAAAGAGACTGCATGCCTTTGTGCCTTCTACAAAACAGCACACAATGAAAGTGCAGGAGATATTCACCTGTCACTGATGAGCTATGCTATTTTTCGGGAAGGAATCTCTTTTTATGCAGCCTTTATCAAGGGTGATTAAGAATAAAACCAATGAACTACCTGGCTCCCTATTTGGAAAAATGAATTGTTTTAATGTATTATGGGAAAAAAATTCATCTTTAACCAATTTTCTGTTAGTGTAGGCAAAACCTTTTATATACATGTGGGAAGAAAATGTACACATTGGTATCCAGGCCTGCCCATATTGTTTCTCATATGTGTTTTTTCTAGAATGGGATACTTACTGTACCTTCAATACTATATCATTACTAAATAACTTGGATATAGAATAATCTTTATATTTCTTTTGATTAATCTATTAAGAGTAAGAGAGAAAATTTATCTTGAAGTGTGTGGAATATAAAGTATAAGTGATGTGGTGTATATAAATTTTCTGTTCTAAGTGCAAATTGTAAGACATAGTTTTCCTTAAAGATTGTATTTCAAAATGTATTGAAAGAAGTTCATATTATTTTATAAGTGGGTTATCACAAAGGTAACTTATTTAGCTAAAATATATTAACATATGTTTTGTGTGTGTACACAATGATGTAGTATCAGTAATCCTTTTTAATGTTAATTAAATATTTATTGCACATTATAATAAGCAAAAATATTAAAAATAATCATTTTCCTTATCTTGGGTTTGTAATTATTTCCTTCCATGAATGGTATGTTAGTCCTATATTACTCACAGTTTGCACCTCAACATGGAACACTAAGGGTTCAGTTTTTCAAAACTAGTTTTTTACTAAACAATGAAAGAATTGAGCATAAAGTATACCAGAGCACCAAATGTATTGAAAAAAATACACTGAGAATTAAGGGACTAGCAAATGCTATGAATGGTTTACAAAATCTAATACATGATAATTACATGATATTTACATGTTAAGATGTAACTATCAGAAGCGTGGTCATGTCATACGTTGTAGTCATACGTATGGAGGCACATGCATATACCTGGCCACTAACATACAGTAAAACCCTGCTATGAGACCCCGTTATAAGATAATCCCGCTTATAGGAGACAAAATTCACGGTCCCGAGGTCAGTTGTATTTAAACAATGCATTTATTTCCCGCTTTTAAGAGACCCCGTTATAAGAGATTCCCGCGTATAGTGGACAAGATTTTCATCCCCGCTATCCGTTTCTTCTCGCTTGTAAGAGACAAAGCGTGGAATTTTCCTCCAGGTGTCTTGGGAATTCCCTCCGCATGGAAAGGGTTGGGACACGTGCTTAAAATAGGCTGGAGTAGGGGTTCGCAACACCCGTGTTACCGGCCGGGGGGGGGCGAGGTGTGCGAAGTTCTCGTGAAGAAAGCTCATTCAGTAAGCTTCGTGTCTTTTGGCAACAAGGAAGACACCTAAGAAAATATAGTGCGACTTTTGTAACCGTGCCTCTAGAAGGTATCAGCTGTTTACAGTTTCATCCAATCGGAAGCTTCTGTGTCGCTAATGATGTCACGATGGTTGACTTTCAAACTCCCGATTGGATGAAACCGTCAGCAGCTGATACCTGCGAGAGACAGTTGAATAAATCACAGAATTTTGCTTTTAGTGTTTTGACCAGTGTTTCCAATTGTTACTTTCTCGGATACGTACATATATAAATGATATAGAGAAAGTAATGTAATGCTGCAGAAAATCGACTCCTAGATTTTAACAGAATGCCTGTTTTGGGGTCCCCTGACACCGAAAAAGGTTTGTTTTCTTCTTTCAAAACTTCCCGTGGTCCATCCGTGAATAATATTAGCGCCAAAATTATTCGTACGTTTTTTTCCAAAATGAATATTCCGCGATCGAGATGTTTCCGCTCGAAACTCTACGGTTTTGAAAACCATTCTAAATTTTTGTGGGTACTGTACATGAAGCCCGTGGGACATTTTCAAAATTACCCCAAAAATGGTTCCAAATTTTTTCTTTAAATTTCTTGTAAGAATAGAATGAAATTCACTTATAGAGGTGGCATTGTTAGTATTTTCACTGTTAACTAAATTTTCGAAAATTGAAAAAGTTTGCAGTTTTTTCAGTTTTTTTCTACAGTTACAAAATTGAAGATAGACATTTTTTCTTATAAGAAAAATTTTTCTCTATAATTATGTTTTACATTAACGTAATGTACTTAATAAAAAGTTTTCACGTAATATCGAGTGAAATAATAAACATTTACAAAAACAAGATTTTCTCAAAAACGGCTCCAAAATTTTTTCTTACAAAATGTAATTTTTTATAACTCTTCTGTCAATATTTCCATTAGAGGTGGTTTGTTCATATAATCCATTTATGAGCACATGTGCTTTAAATGTCATGAAGTTTATTCAATAGATCTGGTTAACCCTTCGTTACTGTGGTACAATGTAGAAACGTCGCTGCTGTGTTGGGGTCTGAGAGACCCCAAAGGAATTAAAATATATAATTGGGCTAAAACTCACTATTTATTTCAGTTCATAGTTTTTATATTTCTTAAGATACTTATTCTCATTGTTAAGCAAAGTAATTGAAATTTATTCATATTAAATTCAAACTTTTAGATCAATGCGTGACATGGTGTGTTGATAATCCTGGTTCTATTATGAAGAAAATTTGTTTATTACTGAACACGCCGAACTTTACATCACATATTACTAAGCCACAATGTAAACAAGAAATAAACATTATTTATAAACACTATAAAAATAATGAGTAGGTCTAATTACAATGTTACAACGTATACCAATACAAATGACTAAGTACGAGCTACAAATGTTACAACAAACAAAATAATTTATAACAAACGATTTTTATTTTTTTGCACAATAAGAACAAAATGTAATGATATGATTCATACAAATAATTTATTACATGTTTGGCACTGCTGTTGGGTTTTTCTCTCTTTAATTCTTGGACATAGATCACATCTAGATTTTTTGCTTTCTTTGATGATGTTGAACAACCTGATGCATGGCTATTTTTTGGCATTAACTTTTCTTGAAGATCCCTAGGTAGTCTTTGTACAATTGTTTGCTTTTTTTCACGTACTCTTCCAAAAGGCTCAATTCTGAGGTCTTCATAAATTGCCTGCGACGCATCGAAGTTTTTTGTATTTGATTGAAATACAACATATGCATTGATAGCTGCAACGTTCATAGTCGCAAAGAAAACTGTCAGTGGCCACCTTCTTGAATTTCTTGAAACATCATATGATGAACACATTTGGTCAACAGTGTCTACCCCTCCTTTAGTCTTATTGTAGAATGTAACGATGTCAGGTTTCTTTTCTTCACATGTACATTCATCTATCCTGTCATCATTGTGCATTGTTGATACGACATTCACTACTTTTCCTTTTTTAGACAAGGGAAACAAGTAGGAAAACAAGTGTTATCCCATTCATAAATCCAAATGTGCTTGTATGGAGAGATTCATTTGATGTTGACACAAATTCTATAGGAATTTCTTTCTTGTTTTTACGAATCATTCCTACAGTTGATAATTTAATGTTTGGTCATCAAACAAGACGCTAGAGGAACACTCGTATACCAATTGTCAGTGATCAAATTTCTTCCAGATCCAGCAATTGGAGCATCATTCTTTCCACAACATCCAAGGGCTGACACTGAACTTGTAAGGACCTTCAGGTTGTTTTCCGGGGTATATATCTAAATTTCCAGAGTAATATGTTCTGGAGTCAACAAGAGCAAATATCTTTATTCCATATTTCGCAGGTTTATTAGGCATATACTGTCTAAAAGGACAGCGGCCACGAAATTTCTCCTAATTTCTCATCTAATGTAACATACTCCCCCATTGAATGGTGCAAGGTATTAGAAAACTACTTTAGTTTTACTGTAGCAGTGAAGAAATACATACCACCAAGAGAGGAAATACAAAACGTCCAGTGCTGTGGTGGGGTCTATTACACCCCAGATTCAAAACCACGTGTTTTCCTGGCACACAAACTCACTTGAAATGAACAAGATCGTTGTCATACACTCTGACGGATAAAATATGAAACTACACGAAGATTCGTTGCGTCATCACCCGCCGTTTAGATTCAAATTATAAAATGTGTCATCTGGGGTCTCGCAGACCCCAGCACAGTAACGAAGGGTTAAATGGGCTCTGGAATCAACTAATTTATGTTTCCTCAAGTTTAAAATAAGTGTACAAATCATACTAATTACTAAAAATTACTAAAATATGGTAACATCTCAATAAACACGTCAAAAAACTCATTTCCCACTTATTAGAGTTCCCGCTTATAAGAGACAAAATTCCCATTCCCCCAGGTGTCTCTTATAAAGGGGTTTTACTGTAGATTCTAAAGAAGTAACTGAATTCAAACAGATAACATGCAACTCTGACATTGAATGTTCAATTATAGAAATTCCAAATTCTAAACATCTTCCTCATAAGCATCTACCGAGCTCCTAATGGAGATCTTCATATACTCTTAAAAAAAAAAAAAAGGCGGGCACGTTACTCTATCATAATCGGTGGTGATTATAAACATAAACTTTCCTATCTACAGCTTACAAACATTCATGGAAAAAGGACAGAAACAAACTAATAAACTTAGTACGCCTCCTATAATCTTGATGCAGTAATTGACACACCAACCAGGCAATCCAAGAACACGCAAACAGCAATAGATCAAATCTTCGTAGACAAAACAAAATACACATACACAATCACCACTAATGATGCATGGCTGTGACCATAATGCACAAATACTCACTCTTCAAATAAATTCCACCTCAATAAAAGTAAATCCAGTAAAGGAGACTAGGAAGTTTAATGCAAAAAACTTTGAACAAACTCATCATGATGTTAACTAATGAATCATGGTCAGGGATATATGGAAATATCTGACATCAATCTAAAGTTCAACACCTTCTTTAATACAATCAAACATTATTTCAACATCCTCACATCCACTACAGTATCACAAAACAAACAATACACAAAACATGGATAACCAAAGGTATAAAAATTTCTTGTGAAAGAAAAAGAGAGCTTCATACACTCACAAACAACACTCTTGCAATCAACAAATAGTGAGCTACTATAAGGCCAAACAAACTGTCAAATGATGAGTACATAAAAAAATATAAAAATAAACAAAAGACATGTGGAACGTTGTAAAAAAAACCTTAACAGCAAATGACAAAACACACAAAATATTGAACTAGTTCATGAACACAAAAGAATAACAAACCCTAATGAAACAGCCAATATATTCAATAAACTTTCTCTGAGATAGTTGGCAAACTTCTGCAAATAAGCAACCAAACACTACATCTCAACAACCATACCTTTCTTTAAATCTCGATTTCTAGTATGTATATCACAAAAACAACAGAAAAGGAAATACTTCAAATTATAAATAAAATGCAAAATAAGCAATCTGCTGGAATAGACAACATTCAGAGTCCTTAATAAAAAGGATTGCTCCATACATCATCAAACCACTAACATATTTATACAATCAATCACTAACTCAGGGCTCCTTCCCAAAACATATTCAAAACTGCCAGTAATTAAACCTATTCACAAGAAAGGTAACAAACAAGATGTAATGAATTATAGATCAATTTCACTCTTAGGATTTTCAAAAAATATTAGAAAAACTTTTCTATGAAAGATTAAAAAGCTACCTGATACACTGTAAGATTATCACTGACTCACAACATGGATTCAGGGAAAATCTATCAACTGAAACCTGCTATTTTCACCTTTATAAATGAAATCCTAATGGCACTAGAAAAAAAAGAAATTTCTGTTGGTCTTTTCCTTGACTTGTCAAAAGCTTTTGACACAATAGACCTTAAAATTCCATTGTTTGAATTAGAATCTTATGGAATCCGGGGAATTGCTTATAAGTGGATAAAATCGTATTAACAGACAGAAAACAAATAGTAGTGTTACCTTACCTAAAAGATAAACAAAATAAACAATCATCACTCCAAACCAAGAGATGTGACCTATGGGTCCTGCAAGGATCTACACTAGGCCCGATTTATTTCTCATATTTGTAAATGACCTGCCATTTACAATGGAAAATAACAAAAGAGTACTTTTCGCTGATGACACGAATATAATATTCAAAGAAAAGAACAACAAAATCCCTACAAGACAAAGCCAATTCTGCCATTGACAAAACTAACTCAATGGATCCACCAAAACAAACTAGTCCTAACAAAGACAAAACAATCACAATGCATTTCCGCAACTCTCACTCACAACAATATTCACCAAATTTACGTTAGAAGGCAACAGCATAACACAAGCACAGAATACAAAAATTTCTTGGAATCACCATACAGTCCAACCTCAAATGGAATTCACACCTACAAGATATTAATTTAAAATTGAGCAAACTTAATTTTGCTCTTAGAATAATAACTAGAAACAGCACCATCGAAACAGTCCGAACAGTGTACTTTGCAAATGTGCACTCTGGTTCTCAAATACGGAATAATAATGTGAGGCCAAGCACCAGAGGCTAAGCAGACATTCAAATTACAAATGAGAATCATCCAAACAATAACAAATACAAAAGAACCTGTAGAAAAGAGTCTGTAGACCTCAATTCAAAAAACTTAACATACTTCCACTGCCTTGTATATACATATGAAGTTCTCATGTTTGTAAAGAAAAATCTATAAACAACAACACACCTTACAAATTTAACTCAAACTTACACTCATACAACACAAGCCAAGCATATAACCTTCATCCAACCATTGTGCACAACATTATGCCAAAAGGGTACATCTCTACAGGAATACAATTCTCAATAAATTACCTATACATCTGAGAAACAAAACAGGAATACACAACTTCAAGAATAAACTTAAACACTTCCTTGGCCAAAAACTTTTTTATAATGTTCAGGAATACATCAGTAACTAATATGTGCAAACTGATTTCAGGTGCTGCAGTAGGACTAGGTGTAGGAATAGAAAAAAACCTGGCCAAAACCTGCCTCCTTCTCACCATTTCAAGATTAGATTATATACTAATATTATTACTTATATGTAGCTGTTATGATAATTAATATTATGTACTATTTTATGTGTTATTTTTACTACTATTATTACTATTACTATTATATATTATATATAAGTAGTAGCAGTAAAATGACAGTAACAAGTAAATTTTATTTTACATTAAACATAAAACTACAATCCTAAAATGTTAAATATTTTGCTACTAAAAATAATTGTATACTGTATAATATCTTAATCTACCTGTAAAAAGTATTGTTGTATAATTCTTAGGGCAATGACCCCATCTCGATCAGGTTTTTCTGTCCAGTTTCCCTGGTCCTTTGAGCAAATGCTGAGATGGCCCCTTGCTTTGCTTCTGGACAGTAAATGTAACTTCCTTCTCTCCACCCAAGACAGCACTTTGACTTGTCACACACGATTGTAATTGTATATGTGACTCAATAAATTATTATTACTATTATTATTATTATTATTATTATTATATAATTATATTATTATAATAATTATATTATAATATTATTATTTTATTTTTAGGAGGGAAATCTTTTATAGATACCGGCAAACCGGTTCATGTCGGACTCCCAGCTTTGGTATACCGACTAAAACCTAACTTCGCTTGAGCCATGGCGTCACCTCCATGGAGACCGTCGTCAGACATTACTTCGTGGAGGTGACAGGCGGTTAGCTTAAAGCTTCTTCCTTCTTAATTTCGAATATTTTCTTTCTTTTTCAGTATATTTGTGAGCATAGTCTCTACCTATATCCCATTTCTCTTTGGAGGAAAGCATCATTTTTACCAGATTTGTAGGAGAGATGGTTTCTCCCAGTTCTCTATTTGTATTTTCCCTATCCGTGGTCCACGCATTACACTGGAAAAGGGTGTGCATGGTGTCGTCTATCTCAGCTTGACAATGGTCGCACCTCGGGCTGTTTTTTTATCTTAAAGTCATGTAGATACTTATTAAAGCATCCATGTCCCGACAGCGCCTGGGTCAGGTAATAGTTTACTTCGCCGTGGCGTCTTTCCACCCATTCTGCTATATTTGGGATCATTTTGGGATCTAATTTGATGCGTCCATCTGCCTTTTGTCTCCCCACCCCATCTTTCGTGCCACTCTTTCATTAGCATGCTTCTGGTTCTCTCTTTTATTGTATTTATCTCCTTTTGGGGTAGCTTGCCTTCCTTTTCCTTTCTATCTTTTAGGGTCTGGTATGTTCTCTTCCTTTCACTCGCTAGTAGGTCTATGGGGGGCATTCTCGCCAGCACCAAAACTGCGCAGTCAGATATCGTCCGATACGCTGATACAACTCTGATTGCCATCCTCCTTTGGATTTGGTTGTATTTTCTCCTAATGGATTGTCTCTCAAGGGAAGTGTCCCACACTGGTGCTGGATACATCTTCGAAATTACCGCGCTGGATATCAGTCTTCGTTTTTCTTCTTTAGGTCCACCTATGTTAGGCAAGAGCCTGGAGAGGTTGGATCCAATTGTTGCAGCTTTGTCTGCTTCCTTGCATATGTGTGGCCCGAAGCTCAGTCTGTAGTCAATTTCGACCCCCAGGTATGTAATTTGGCGGCTCCAGGAAATGTTTACCCCGTTCGAAGTGATGCATGGGAAGTTAAAGACTCTTTTGTCAGTAACTAGTACTGCTTCCGTCTTTTCCACTGGCATCTGTAGGCGTCTGTTGTCCAGCCATCTATTAATCCTAGAGAGGGCCTCGTAAGTGCATCTCCAGTAGGTCCACGTTGTCGCTGTGGCTGATGATTAGCGTATCGTCTGCGTATCCGATCAGCAGAGTATCTTGTGTTAGATTTATATTTACTAAGTCGTCGTGCATGGTGTACCATAAGAATGAACCCAGCTTGTATCCTTGGGGAACTCCGCACGTCATCTCTTCCTCCACCCTAAGAGTGTCCGAGCATATAACCTTCCTTTCTGATAGATAGTTCTCGATGATTCTTAGTAGGTATTCTTGGACCTGTTTCTCCACCAGTGCCTTAATAACATCTTCTCAGTTGGCAGAGTTAAAGGCATTCCTAATATCAATGGCTACTAGTGCCCTTTTTTTTGCCTGTTCCGTTTTTGGCAGTTTCCGCTATGCGCACTACTTCCCTTATTGCGTCCGTAGTTGAGCGGCCTTTTCTGAATCCAAACTGTCTATCGGAGAAATTTTTTCCTCTTGATATATGCTTCTCTAGCCGTTGTAGAATCAACCCTTCCAATAATTTGCCCATTGTATCCAGGAGGCATAACGGCCTATACGACGATGTCCTATCTCAGGGCTTATTTCCTTTCCGTAGGAGAATTAATTTCCGTTTCTTCCAGTTCTTGAAGAAAACTCCATGCCTGAGGCGGCTATTAAATGCCTTAAATTCTCACTGAATTCGTAGTCGTACGGTTTTTTCTTCTCGCTCACGGTTCTCTGGTTGGGAAGAGATCTCTTATAATTTCCTTCACCCATTTGAGGTCCTCTAGTCCGGGTACCTTCGTATTCACTCTGAGTTTTTTGTTTACAATTTTGTAGGCCATGCCCCAGGGATCATCTTCTACCTCTTCTAGTAGCTCATTCCAGCACTTCGATTTCCTATTTTTAATTTCTCTTTTCAGCGGTTTTTGGCGTATTTTGTATTCTCTTCGAAGTGATTCGTCAGTTTGGGATCTTGTGGCTAGTCTCCTAGCTTTAATACATTTCTTTCTCAGTTCGGCAATCTCAGGAGTCCACCAGTACACCTGTTGCTTTCCCCTTGGGCATCTACGTCTCAGCATAGATGCGGCGCACGCTGCCATCACTATGTCCCTCGTTTCTGTTACTGTTGTTTCAGGGGCATTCTGTTTTTTCATCCAACCCATGCTCTGTATTATCTTAGACTCTTCCAGAGAGAGCTTCGCTTTCGTTTCGTCCAGCTTGTTAGTGTTCTACGGAGGTCGCCCCCCTGGCTTCTGAAGCTCCCTTTGGTATCCAGTTACTTTAAACTGGATGTAGCTGTGATCATTGAGCGTCTCGTCGTTCAGTACTCTCCAGTCCGTGGTTCTCCTAGCGATGTTGTTGGAGCCTATTGTCAGATCCAGTATGGAAGTCGCTTCTTTCCTTTTGGAATGTACTCGCCCTTCCTGTATTAAGGATGATTAGATCGTTTTTGGCAATGAATTCACACACTATATCCCCTCTTTTGTCGGTTCGGGTTTCCCCCCATTCTGGAGACTTGCTATTAAAATCACCTGCCACTACAACTTCTCCTTTCGCTGATTTAAGCTCATCTCTAGTTCGTCTATTTCCTTTTTAAAAGTATCAATTGGGTCGTTAGGTGAGAAGTAGCAGCTATAGACCCTTACGTCTCCTATTTCTATCCATACAAACCCATGATTGGTGGGCTTGAGTCTAGATACGCTTATCTTCTTACAATAAGATACCAGGATTACCTTACAATAAAATACCTATGTGGTACCAGGATGGCTCGAGAAGAGCGGCTGTGGTAACACACAATGTTACCACAGCCGCTCTTCTCGAGCCATCCTGGTACCACATAGCTTCGTCTATGTTCTTTGGCCGCTCGCTAACGAGCAGCAGATCTACATTTGTTTTAGTTGCAACTTGCATAAGTAAGTCTTGGGCAGCTTTGCTCTTTCCTAGGTTAACCTGCAGGAATTTCATTATGGCTGGTTGTTTCTCTTGTTTATTTCTGCAGTAAATGCTGAGCACTTTTTGCTTCCCAACATGTGGTCACAGCTTAGATTTTTTTCTTTGCAAATGATGCATTGGGTTGACCCCTTACAGTCTGATGAGGTGCCCCGCTTTGCCACATTTGTAGCACACATTTCTTCGGTCCGGGCCTTTGCAGGTGTTAGATATGTGCCAGAAATCCCGGCATTTGAAGCATCTTGTTAGTTGTTGCTTCTCACGTATCTTACAGTAAATCCATTCTATTTTAATTCTACCTTTATCTTTCTTCAGTTGTTTCACGGCTGTATCTGTGGGAAGCAGAATTGTCGCTGTCTGTGTTCTTGCAAAACCTCATGATTGACGGAGTTGTTCGGCCGGAGTTTCTAATTCCCTCTCGATGGCTGCTGTTACATCACCCACGGTGGCAGTTTCATCAATGTATTTAATTTCCATCATAGTTTTTGGCGTCAGATTACTTATTTCTGCACTCTCTCCAACAGCCTTTACCAGTGCTTATTAAAGTTGGTTAAATCCCCTTTTTGTCTAGGACTATTAAGAGTTCTTCTTCTGTGTTCTTCTCATCTTTTTTATGTTCAGGTTGAATTCACTTGGATTTACTGAGGTTTTCATCTTTTTAATAATGTCAGCGTATGTCTGTCTGTCTTTAGCAGTGACTTTAATCGCCTGGTTCAGGGGTCTATTTCTCGCCTTGATTTGTTCAGCTTTTTTCTCTCTTTCTTTTCTTTTTTCTTCTTTGTTCTTTCTTCTTCTGCTCTGGTGGCTTCATCACCCCTCCGTTGAGTCCCCTTCTGTCGTTCCTTCTCCTTGATGTTCTGTTGCCTCTGTGTTGGCATCCATTGCCTCTACTGTTTCCTTCTGTCTGTCTTTCTTGTCTCGTCTGTAAGTTTCTTCTGGTGGGCTAGGCGCCTCCCTCTTTTTCCTTTGTGTCGGTGTCGGTCTTATCTCTTTTCTCTTATCGTCCTCTTCTCGTTTTGTGAGGTAGTGCAGGGTCTCTGCAAACTCTCTCTTCTTTTCTAGGGCGCTATGCCATCCATTCCTTAAGAAATCAATTTTCTCCCGGGCTTTATCATGGCCTCTTTGACATCCTTCGGGTTGTTTTTCAGCATATACGTTTCCATCGTTTTAAGATTTTTATTTAGTTCTTCGCTTAGTTCAGTCTGGTATTTTTCCAATTTCTGGATATTCTCCCATTTGCTCATCAGTAGGCCGGCTGCTGTTTTGTCTTCCGCTGGCTCTTTCTCTACCTCTGGTCTCTGGCCATCACTCTGCTCGCCGCCATATTCCGGCGCCAACTCCATGATAGTGGGAGATGGTGGGGGAGTCCTCTGTAGCTTTGACTTCATCGCAAACGGGTTTAGTTCGTAACTATCGCTATTTGCCCACGACGCTAAGTGCACTCCGCTTCTGGCATCCCCTTTCGAAGTTCCTGCCACGCCGGGAGCGTCGTCATCCGGTCTTGGCCGCTAGATGGCGTTGCACGCGCGCTCGGGTTCATGGCAATTCCGCCAGATAGCGCTTCGTGTAGCGGCGCGGCCATCTGTCCGCTAGGGGGCGTCTGTTGGGGCCCTCCCACAGCGGTCGCCCGCGTGGCCGGTCGCGTGGCAGACAGATCCCCCCAATCGGCCTACTTCCGTGTTGGAGTCACTGAATATAACAATACGCCATTTACCCGTGCTATCTATCAAATACCTCTCCAGATTTGACGCTTATATCTCTGAAATCTCCAGATGTTAGGCCATCCGTTCCACGTACCTGGCGTTCCAACAGCGATGTTTTCCGTCGTAAATCCCAAAAATCCAGGAGCCGTCACAGAAAGCGTGCTAACATCCCAGATGAGGCCTACCACCCATTATTATTATTATTATTATTATTATTATTATTATTATTATTATTATTATTATTATTATTCCTCTACATCACGACTAAAGATGTTATGAGTCGGCTGAATATAAAATCTACTCCAGGTTGCAACCAGCTACCTAAGGAGCAGATCTAGGGACTATCGGTGCCTCTACAATACTTTGCGCAAAATGTGGGCTGTTCCAAATAAAGCAATTTCTTGCACTTCCCAGTCTTTTGAATTACCTGGGAGTTTAGACAAGTTCTTACTCAAATTTTGCGGAACAAATCCCAGAGCTCCGATAACTATCGGGACGACCTGTGCTTTTACGCCCCACATTCGGCTGATCTCGATTTCCAAACTCTTGTATTTAAGACGTTTCTCTGCCTCCTTGGTAACGACGTTTTGATCGCAAGGTACAGCAACATCGACAAGTAAACACGATTTTTTCTCCAAATCCCGGATAACTATATCCGGTTTGTTTGCCGCTATCGTGCGATCAGTTTGAATTTGTTGGTCGTACAATATCGTACACAATCCAACAGACGTCACCGGTTTCGGTGAGTGTTCGTACCACTTGGGGCATGTGTTTGGAACTTCGAGGGCGGTACAGATCTGCCAGTGGAGGTAGCTACACACCCTGTCGTGTCTTTTCAAGTATTCGGTCTTTGCTAGGATTGGACAAGCTGAGACAATATGATCAATGGTTTCTACTTGTTCCTGGCAAATGCGGCATTTATCATCTTGGGAAATTTTGAGAACCGCTTTATCATAATGTCGTGTTCTCAAGGCCTGATCTTGGGCAGCTATTACAAGTGCTTCCGATTCTGGCTTCATTCTTCCCCTTTTAAGCCACATAAATGATTGATCTTTATTGATCTGCACCTTGTCCATTCTTTTTAGGTATTGTCCGTGGAGTGGTTTGTCTCTCCACGATTTCTTTAACATTTTTTGTGTCTCACATTTCATGTTAAGTAGCATCAGAAGTTCAGTGTCTGTGTTATTCGACGTGTCTTGCATAGTTTTCTTCGCAATGCTTCTTGCTACACTAACAATGCCTCTGTTTCCCATTCTTCGGTCAGATTTCATGACCTGCCTCATTAGAGGGTCATCTTGATGGCTGACTACATACTTTCCCATCCCGACTATTGCGTTGTGCCAGGAGGCTTCAATTTGTCTGAGGCCTCTTCCTCCTTCCTTACGTGACACATAAAGTCTATGTACATCAGCTCGAGGGTGGGCAACATGATGCATTGTTAGCAGTTTTCTGGTTTTTCGATCCATGATGCGAATTTCTTGCTCAGTCCAGTCCACTAGTCCGAAACTGTATTCGGCTACAGGCACCGCCAAACTACCTATTGCAGATATTTTATTCCTGGAGTTCAGAGCGGACTGCAGGACAAGTCTCACTCTTCTATAATACTCCCTGCGAATTCTCTCTTTCATTGTGTCGTTCGAGATGGTCTCACATTCTTCAATGCCCAGATATTTGTAAGTTTTACCTGGCTCAAGATCTTGAATCACAGTGTGCTATCAACTTCAATGTTCTCTGACGTTGTCATTTTGCCTCTTTTTAAATTGATTTTTGCACACTTGTCAAGACCAAACTTCATGCAGATGTCATTGCTAAAGTCATTCACGACAGACAGCATTTGGGAGAGAATCGCTTCATTCTTAGCAAACACTTTCAGATCATCCATGTAAAACAAATGTGATACTGGCCTTTCATCACCATGGAGCTTGTAACCAAAGTCAGCTTGCGACAACTGTCTCGATAGTGGGATCAAACTAATGCAAAACAGCAGAGGGGATAGTGAATCTCCTTGAAAAATACCCCTGTTAATCTGAATACTTCTGGTTTCTACTGCTTCCTTTCCGCTGTGGATTAGTAACCTGGTACTCCACGACTTCATACTAGCCTTGCAAAATTCAATAAGTCTAGGATGAAATCGATAGATCTCCAGGGTCTTCAAAATCCAATCGTGTGGTACACTATCAAAGGCCTTTTGGTAGTCAATCCAAGCCATGCTCAAATTACGTTTTCGTTTCTTTACATCATTCAAAATGACTTTATTCAGTAGCAAGATTTCCTTACAGCCATAAGAACCTTTACGACATCCTTTTGTTCAACTGGCAACAGATGATTCTTCTCTAGATGTCTATACATTTTGTCAGCTATGGCTGCAGTTATAACTTTGTACATTACTGGCAGACAAGTAATTGGCCTGTAGTTCTTCGCCAAAGAGCTGTCTCCCGCTTTGGGTAGCAAATACGTGATGCCGCGTGTGAGCCATTCCGGGAGTTCCTTTGGGTTTTCTAAAATTTTATTAACAGCCTTTGCTAGATGAGAATGTATTGCTGTTAATTTCTTAATCCAATAAATCTGGATCTTATCAATCCCGGGGATTTCCAGTTTCCCATGTTCTTAATTGCTTGGAAGAGGTCCTCTTCCGAGAATTGGTGAACATCTTCCACTGTTTCCACGAGTCCATTGGCAGCATCAACTTCAGATTGAAGCCAAGATGCGTCTTTGTTGTAGGATCTGCTTTCCTCCCAGATTCCTGCCCAAAATGTTTCGACGTCATCTTTTGAAGGAGGGGCAGCATTGCCATTCGGTTTTTGAGTCAGACTGCGATAGAATCTCTTCGCGTCTGTTTCAAACAACCGGTTCTGTACACGGAAATCTATTCTACGTTTGTACCGTCTTATTCGTTGAGCCCATGCTTGAATTTTCTCTTTTAGCTTTCCACTACCATTAGCCTGTTGTGTCATTTTCAATTTGGTATTTTTGTTCAACATGGAGTATTTTTGTTGAACTTTAGAGGTGTGCGTTTGATTTAGAAGATGCCTCAGCTAAGAGTGATATTTCACGCCGTGTGTCGGCTATCCGTTTCATAATTCTTTCATCCATGGGGGTACAGAGCTGTTTACTCTGTTTTGCTGTCGGCCGTCGGTGTTCTTGGCTGGCCCCAAAATTATCTGAGATACTAGATATCCAGTTGCATATACGATGTGATTGATTTCAGTAATATCTAGATCTCTACTTGAGGTCTGTACCACCTCATTTAAGACAGAATTCGCTGTTTCTATCACTCTCTTAGCTTTAGCATTTTCGTAATTCTCCTCAACGGTGCACGAGATTCGAATGGAAGTAGACGAACTCGTTCTATCTCGCGTCGGAGGAGATTTCGCATCATGTCCTTATCGTGTAATTCATGGCCAGATGAATTTTCACCACTGACGGATGTTTCATTGGAAGAGATGAACCTTCCACGGGATCATCGTTTTCAGGGAGATGGTCTACATGTTCGTCATGTGGATTGTTCGATCGAAGAACATACTCCGCATTTCTCTCAATGTCAGCAAGTTGTTCTGCTGTGAATTTTCCACTGCTGAGTATGTATCGTCGTTGACTGGCAAGCTTCTTTGAGTCTAGGGTAGGTCTCATATCTGGGTTCCGCTCTCTCCATACCTTGAAAACTTCTATTTCTGAGCCCCCATTTTTCGCTTTTGCATAGTAAAAGCACCACATCACCTCCTTTAATTCATCCCGGGTCCATCTCTGACGATGGCTTCGAGCTACTGCCGGCTCTGGGTCCCTGGGACTAACATCCGTGGGATGGCCAGACGTCGACAAGGTGACATTAGCTCGGTTTCTGAGCAGGTATGGGACATTGGTAGAACAAGGCACGTTAAGGTTCATTACATTGCTTGTTCTATCCATTTTGCTCATTGGTTTGAAGTGAAGATTCGCAGGACGCAAGTTCGAGTTCACAGATCACACTTAACCTTCGGGTTGTTTCCTGCCATCCGTTACTGCGACCCACAGTGGCCTCGGGGCATCCCCCCGCAGGGCCCAGCAAGGGGTCCCTCCGATCGCCAGTCGGCATTACTAAACCCTACGGGATTTTCACTGACTGCTGAAGGCAGCCTGCTTCGCTGGCTAATTGCAAGGTTCGGCCTCCACTCTAATCAGTGGCCTGGTGTGCCAAACCAGTTTCTCTCCTGTACCGGCCATGGGCCGATAACAGAAGTCCAAGGTTCATGACACTTCCCTCTCATACTTCCTTACCACTCTCCCAAAATGGAGTACTTCTTCGTCGGGCCCCTCACCTTAAACCTAATCAGCAGGGAGGCTCTATCAGTAGCTAGGTACCACTGACATAGTTCTCAGACTAATGGGGGTACTGAAAGCTCCACCACAAACTGCAAGGTCGTGTACTCCCTAGGTGGAGTTGTTGTTGTTGTTGTTTTATATTATTATTATTATTATTAAGTTCAGAGACAAAGGAATTTCATTCAGATTTCTTAAAGATCTATTGAACTTCTATGAAGTCTATGTGTTCTTCCCAGTTACTCTTTTGGCCTTATTTCGAGTCGCTCGAAGAAATGGGCAGAAAATGGACTTTTCTGCGAAAATGCGCAAAACTATTTCTACTCAGAAAGCTAAATCAATTTCTAAAAATAGTATTGAGTTAGGGAAAATGCCAACTTTGACCGCGTTTCAAAGAAATAAGAGCCCTGAAAGAGAATTTTACGAAAATGAGACCGAATCCACGGGCCCAGAATCCGTTCTCGTTTTTCGCGAATTTCGGTATAAAACTAAACGATCTTTTTTAAAAAACGGGCTTCACCAGGAATTCTCCATGAAATTCGTGTTTCGTCGCGATTTTCAGGAGATTCGATTATTTCGTCGAAATCGTGAAAATCATAAGGGGGGTGCCATTGATTTTTCAGTTTTCTTCGAGTCGCTCGAAGAAATGGCAGAAAATGGACTTTTCGCGAAAATACGCAAACTATTTCTACTCAGAATGCTTTTCTTTAAAATGGCTTGAGAGTATTTGAAATGATGTCATCATGATTCTTCTCTAACCCTGCCTTAAAAATTATCACTTAAATATTAATATAAAAGTATTTAATACACTTGGTTTGAATAAGGTATTCCTACCTTATATTT
>JAHLJT010006792.1:0-29651 GCA_031308135.1 Acheta domesticus
GGCCAAGATAGTTTTATTAGTCAGCAGTGCGTCTAAGTCAGTTTGAAGAAGTGGTGCATCGGGACGTTTGTAGGAGAAGATGGGGATGGGACCGTGGGGGGTGGCAAGTTCAATGCGGGTGTTTTCTATGTGGGAGGTGGGGATGGGTGGGAGCTGGGGATGGGGAATGGTTTTTCGAATACATATGGCTGTACTCCTCCCACGGTGGGTCTGTCGGTTCGGTAGGTAAGGCAGTCAGGATGGAGAAGGATTGAGAGGCAGTAAGTTTCGTCTCTTGTATAGTAAAACCCCGATGGAGTTGTCGTTGATGTATTGTTTAATGTCGGTCAGCTTCCGGGATAGTCCTCCGCTGGCGTTTCACGTAGTGATATTAGTCAGTCTTAGTCTAGGCGTCATTGTTTAAAACATTTGGAAACTTTTGTCAGAATTGTTATAACTTTAGTCATAGTGTCGTCTTGTCCTTAATGATTTGATGACTTCTTTGATAGTTGTTATGATTTTGTAGTGTTGAGCGATTTTATCATGGTAAATAGGTCTTTCAAATCAGTCATAGTCGATGAGGTGATGATAATAGTGAGGATGATGCTCCTGAGATGAGAGGACGTCGGCGTATAATATTTGTTGGTTCCTTCGCTTGTATGTCGGTTGAGTCCAGGGAATTGCTTAGTTGATTGGGTGTCAGGGGCTGTCTGAAGGGAGTCTGTGTCTTGGTCAGTGATTTTGTCAGTTGTTTCAGTCTGTCTAGTCTAGCTTTGAGGATGACGGACATGTGGGCAGTATTATGGATGATTTTCGGTGCAGTTTGCGCATCTGATGAGTGAATTGTTTCATTAGTTGATGGGGTGGGTGGAGGGAGCATTTGGCGCAGACGGCGGGGACGGTGGCAGTAGGATTTGTGAAAGAGCTGTTGGCCAGTTTGTGCATTGAAGGTCGCGGTCGTTTAGGAATGTAGTCTTGGATGGTAACTGTATGTTGCATGAGTCGAGTCAGTCTCTGTTTGATGTCGTCAATATCACGTCTATTAACTTCAATGATGTATAGTCCTAGTCCTTGTAGTGTCTGGTCGTCTGTCTCTTCTTCATTTCGGAGCAGTGGTGGATGATGTCATATGCTTTGATCTCCTCAATGGATGTCATTTGGTTACGCGTTGGATGATAGTCCTCTAATAACAAGTTTAGTCCGTGGTGCAGTCCTAGTGCGATGATGATGGTAGTGAATAGTGAATTTGCTAGTCTGTGAATTGTCAAGTCGTAGGTCGTCGATTTTTTTTAAGTAGTTTTGAATAGTGGTCATGGGGTTTTTGGTCGGATGATAAGTTCTGTTTTCTAATTTTTTGCAGTTAAAATTGTCAGGTGTAACAGTCAGCAGTTCTTTCAACAATCTTTGTGGGTCTTTCAGTTCTTTATTGTCAATGTGAAGGGTCCCTATCAGTCGTCTTTTTTGGGCACATTGTCTGTTAGTCAACGGCGAATTGTTTGTCTTATTGTTGTTAGCATTCTTCGTGAGTTTTGTCATAGCGCCAGTGGTTGTCATGTCCGTTGCGTCGCTCTGTGTCCATGTCTTCGGGGCGGAGCGATCGAGTCGACAGGGTTAGAGGTCGGGAGGGGCGGGCCGTGGGAAGCAGTGAGGGGGCGTGCAGGGGTTTTTTGGGGTGAGGAAGGGTTGTTCCTTCCGGTGCGCCTATTGTCAGTCATGTCTTGGATTAGTTGTAAAGCTGTTGCTTCTCGCTGTCTAGGTCATTCAGTCTTTTAAGAATTTGGGCCTGCAGCGTCTCATCCTGGGCGATGCTTACCCCGCGGCACATTGAGTGCCGCTCGAAGAGGCTGTGCTGCTTCCGGGTCCATGTCCGGTACCTGAAACCAATTAGAGCGTCCTTTACAATGTTGCATTCAGCGGCGGCGGCCGCGAGTTGCGTGGGCGAGGGCGCCGGTGGCGAGGGCGGGCGGCGGGGGGCCGCGGCCTTCCTGCGCGCCGAGCGAGAGCGGCTGCGCTGCTCTAGCGGAGGCGCCTCGTGTGTCGGCGTCCGTCGGAGAGGCCTCGATGGTCTCGTAGCAGCTGCGTGCGCCGCTCATCCTGGTCGTGGAGATCTTCTCTTTCCGCACTTGGGAGGTTCGGGGTTGTCCGCAAAGAGTCACGCTGATTAATAGCACGAATCGGCAGGTGTCCTTTCAGAGGTGTGTGATGGCTTGAGTACCGCCAGGATTCATCACGCGCGGCTAAGGCGCGCGAGGAGAGAGCTCCCGGGCCGCAGGTGCGGCATCGGCACGTGCCGCCCGCAGTGGTGAGATGCAGTGACGTCACGGCCGCTATCGATCGAGCGGTGGCGAGGCGGTGCAACGTAAACAAGCGGTCGATAACTGGAATTGCAGGAGTCTTCGTAGCCAGGAGATGTGCCAGTGGAAAACCGGTCGTCGTAAATCAGGAGATGTGCCAAAGAAAGCCGGGTCGTCATAATCCAGGCGAGAAGTCCGAAAAAAGCTGAGTGCCAGTTGCCGTGAGAAATATACAAAAGAAGAAAAGGGTTAGTTCCAGAATCCGTGTAGAAACAGTCCAGAAACAGCGCTGGGTAGTCAAAAGTCCAAAAACGAGAAATCCAGGTGAAATACAAAGTCGAAATAAAGCAAACGCAAACGCGCAGAATAGCGTGGCAAAAGAGTAACCTTTATGCCAGATAAGTATAAAAATTTCTGGTGCCCAACTTCCACGCTCCCGCTTTCACTTACCTTCAAATGCGCGGGTTCAACTCTTCGCCGACTCCGGTCGATTTGCTGCCCTCCGCGCAGATGGAAAGAGGCAAGGCAATAGTCTAGGCTATTTTCTTGCATTGTCTTAGGTCCGAGCCTTTACGTTCAATGATTGACGCATAGAATTCGTCCTTGTACTTTCGTTACGAGAACATCTTCGTCGTTGTTGATGTCTGCACCATCAGTTCAACATCTGTTGGAAGCGTTTGAGGATTTGTATTTCGAGATGACGGTTTTGCCTCGATAGTTTGTTCAATGTTTTGCTAGATCCGGAGCTGAAGATCTGCTGTAGTTTGAGGATCATATTTTGAGATGAGTGTTCAACTATTAAGTTTGTTTGTTGGGCACTATTGCTTGGGAATTTTGCCACCTCTGATTTAATTTCTTCTAGGCAACGTCCTGCGGTTGAAGGTTGTTGGTAACTATTGTACGCCGTTCTAATTTCTGGTATTGCGTTTTATATTGTTGATATAGCTTATGCCTGTACTTGTTAAGTCCGTTTCAATTTGTGTGATCTTATATTTGAATGCAAAATGAATGTTTGGTATATCAATTGTCCACTTTAAGCGCTGTCTTTCTTTTTCTGCCTTGGTGGTTGAGGGTTGAATTCTCTCAAAACACTGTCGTAGGCGGAGATTGGGAGTCTTTGGTGCTTCTTCTTTGAGTGTCGGCTGTAGTAGTTTCGGATGACCCGGGAAGGTGCCTCGCCTGTTCAGGCGACCTACTACCGGTGGTTCGCATGCTGTCCACGACCAGCAACCGGCTCCGGACGTGCCCTGGCGCTCCCCAGGCAGCGGCTTTTTTCCGAGGCGCCTCATGCATCGTGTCTACCATACTAAGTGATGGGCCTGGGCGTTTTTAAGCTACCACAAGCTACAAAGAAAGCGAAGAAGTGAAGGGGGCAGTGAAGATTAGAGTTGAGAATGGACGAGTGAAATAGAAACGACTCCTAGCCCTCGAAAAAATCTAATAGCGTCGGGGTCCGGAAAAACAAGAGTTGGCCGTTACAAAGTTTCGCCTACAAGACAGAAAACAAAGTGTGCCTAAAGTGTGGAAGTAATGACACACCAGTTAAAAGTGGGAATTGCAGGATGTTTTAAAGGAGTGACAGCGGACAGCTGCTCCGATTAGTCGCCTTCCTACGACAGGGGGAGGTCCCATGGTGCTATTCTATTAAAACCCCCGACACCACACGGGGATTATTATTACTATTATTATTTCTATTATCATTTATACATCGATTATTAAGGAAGTTTAATATTTAGGAAACTTTCCGCACACCTGATATTGGCTCGGTATCCTTCCACACAAGTTAAAAACAATACCTCTATATTCTTATGGAGAAGAATGTTTTCTTAACCGCGGAAACACTCAGCTAACCGCAGTAGAAGTTGATACGAGTTCTTCATATTGATAAACTACACGGTGTTATTTATTATTGGCCTGGCCTTCCTCTTCTTTGAAGTGCAGCCGTGAAACAGAGGAGCAGTGGATGGCACCAGGACAAGAAAGCTTGCTTACATCATCGTTCTGTAAATACTTGACAGTGTGCCTGCAAAGCGTGTACGTGACTACAAACAATATTTTTTAAACATAATATTTTTTCGAGTAGAGGTTTATTAATTATGTAAGAAAATTGGTTGTTATGGGCATTTTTTTGTGTAGATTTTGGCAGTAATTTTAGTACTTGGGTTCTTGCATTCTTATATTTGTGGATCTGGAGATTGACCGAGAGAGTGAAGATCTTTAGTGCTTGTTTTCTATTGTGGGTTATTATCCTGTCAGGACGGAAAGTTGCTGTTATATATTTTTTTCAAAGAAGGGGTTAGCTATTGCTTTTTCTATCTTCTTATGGCTGCAGCGTGAATTTTGTTCCTTATAAGATTCATGTCGTCCTGATTGTCAAGTCGTTTTTGGGCTTCTAGATTATAAGCGTCTCCACGTAAGAAAATACCCTAAAAATTCAATATGGTTGAGTTCCGGCACAGCCAGCCTAATCGAAATGAAACGCAAAAGATCCCGGTGCGGCGTACGTAGTACCCTTCAGGAAGGTAGATTTTCTGAAATCATTTTATTTTATTTTATTTTTACTTATAAATCGCAACAGGTGCATAGTGACATTATTTAATTTATAATTTTCATATGGAAATAAAATCTTCACAATTTTCATAATCTTCTTTAAACTGTAAATTATATGAAATAGTAGAATCTCATTTATAATAAAATCTGAAATAAGTGCAATAATCAGAGTATATATGGAATGAAGATGAAATTAAATGCAAGGCTCAAAATAGCTTTACTTCACTGTCTTGAAATATCTGCATCATAATGATTTTATATACATCACATTAACACCTGACTGTGATGAGAACTTATCAAAAGAATGTATGTATTCAATGTACAGAAATAACAAAAGTTTTGAAATTTAGTGAAAATTGAATGAACTGGATATCTGAATTCATTTAGGTATAGTAAAGTAAGTATAGTAAAGTAATAACTCATGCACCACAGATGGGTTAGATTTGAATAACAAATTGCAAGGGCAGTCATTAAACAATGGTCCACTGCAATATCTTCACTTTTATCATTGAATCTTTACAAGAATTTTGGTGCCTGGGCTTACAGACATACATTTCATTCTTGCATTTATCTAAAGCGATTGGAGAACACCAGGAAACATATAAGTATGCTACCATTACCATATTGTAACCGCTCATCGTCGGTTACATTCAAAACCAACGAGAGAATAGAAGCGAAAAGCCCGACACCATACCACCGACAAGTAGTTTCTCTTGTGGCGAAGAGATGGCGACAGCCAGAAAAATTATTTCGGAACGCACTCAGACGTCAGCCAATCAGAAACTTTTGTGAATGGACGGACGCGGCATGAACTTGTGTCGAAAGAATTTTTTTTTTCTCGTTCGAGTCGCCGAGGTGAGCAGTCGACCATTGGTGCACTGCGCAGAAGACGAGGGGCACGTGGAGGAGTACGACATATGAGAGAGCTTTAATAAGAGTTTTTATTATTTTCCGGAAATTCATTCGTGAAATCCACTTATAGAATCTTGAGAATTCTAAAAATGCTGATTGACACCACAACTAGCTTGACTTTTTGCTATCACAAAGTCATAATTGGAAGTTCCGAACTCGCATTCTGATGCGACCATCGCCTTTGAGTGAGCAGTGGTAAAGCGTCGCTGAGCAAGGAGAGACGGCGCTCGGAGGCATTCCAATTTTGACGCGACGGACGGCACACAGAGTGTTGCAGCAATCCAACGACCCTGGAGGCGTGAACACCGTTCGGCAGCCGACTACGCAGCGCGGAACGTTCTTCGGGAGTTCGCCGGTCGTGAGTCAAACAAAACTGAAAGAACATTCACTAAATTTCAATTTAGAAGACCGCGGAACAGTAGTCTTGCTAGCCAGTCAAGTCATTTCTTTTTTGTATAGTCGTAATTAGAATTAGATCAGGATATTCCTTGTGGTTAATGTAAAATTGTTCTTGTATATAATTATTTGACTGGATTCATATGTAATTGATTCAAGGGTGTTAAAACCATTTAACAAAAGTTATTTGTGTGAAATTCTGAACGGGAGGGAAAGCCGTCCAATTATTTCTTTCACAATATTATTTGAAGGACAGGCCAAAGGCGTTGTTAAACACAATTTTATACTGAAAGCCTACGTAGAAGCCAAATTCCAACTGTGAACATTAAGTGTAATATTGTTAATGGTTACAAGGTGTTAGAGAACTTGGAGCATTGTGTGTATGTATTTTTTTCCCAGGACAATTACTTGAACTGTATTTTATGTGTTTCATCAGTGATTTTTTTTGTGTGAAGTGTATATATGTATTTGTAGGTTGTTACTCGCAATAGGGATCGAAGTTAAGATCGTATTAGAAAAACGGCAGTTTAGGTAGGGAAATTAGCTACCATGATTTAATATAAAAGACTGAAAACATAGGAGAATTTGTAAATTCAGTTGTACAAGAATTTCACTCGTCAGAATATATGTTAACTGTTATTTCAAACTACTAAATTGTGTTTGCCTGTTAATTAGTAATTAGTTTGACAAAGACGAACCCACCACCGACAGGGAATTTTATCCTTTAATTGAGATATTCCCAGGTTTGCGTGACGGTGCAGCCACACGTCACGAAATAAGTGAATTAAAGATTTACTTTCGTAGTTCGGCGTACTACCAATCTGCGGGTAGGTGCGTGACGGTTACAATATACAAAAAACAATTAAAATAAAATATTAATTAATCCTACATTGGGATTTCTAAAAATCATCATTAAAAATAAGCATCTAGCATTTGGCTGTCGATAAATTACTTGTAACACATCCTCCTAATCATATAATGCTGAGGGCCAATTTCTAGCATGCATACAAAAAACATATGACAAAATAATGGAGGTATAGATTTTCGCAATATTGATAACATAGAAATAATTCCAATTTTATAAATGAAAAATATTCCTTTAAACACTGATATCCTGAAACAAAGAAAAAATGCCTTTTTACTAGAACAACAATATTTGAGAAAATAGTAACATAGAACCATAAAGTTCTTCAAAGGAAAAAAAAGAAAGTATAGAAAAATGTACATTAATAAATAAAAATTTGCATTCTCCTTCTCACAAACCTTTCAACATACCAATTCTATTTAAAATCTCTTTTCAAATACAAATATTTGTGTGAAGTAGGTACCAACTATGACATCTCCATATATAATGACACTTAATCTATATTATCTTACTCTTATACATTAAAACCAAACTCTTCTACTTCAAATTATACATCTTCGATTTCCAACATAGTTCAAGAAATTATTTCTACATTATCCCACAAATTCTGACTTTATTAGAAAACATCTTTCCTCCAGTTTTTAATGTCTATTAATACAAATACTATTACACTAATAAAATGGAATTCTAATGGTCTAAAATGACAAATCAAATCTTTTTCATCCCTTTTTTCATTTCATAATATTGGCATGGGATGTATTTCTAAAACACATCTAATCCCTGAAGAAAAACTACCCTTAAAATATTACATTTATAGAAAGGATAGAATTTCTGACCATGCTTCTGTGGAGTAGCGATAATAATAATGTAAATAATAATAATAATAATAATAATAATAATAATAATAATAATAATGAATTTAATATTTCATCAACAAATATTTTTGTCTATAGCTAACATTTAGAATAATAGCTCTACAGATTAAATTAAGTAACACTGCTTACTCTCTATATTCAATTTGTAACTCCCCAAACAAACCCATCCTTCTCAAATATATAATCTCATTTTTCAATCTTCGGATCCATGATACTCTTAGAGATTTCAAAAGCAAAAACACTTCTCAAGATGCAACTCATCAAATCCTCAAGGTATTCATTTGAAACAAATATATCATTCAAAAATATTTAGTCATATGTACTCCCTTCAAACAAACTTATTACTTTAATCATAACTGTGTAATACCAGATATTTTAAGTTCAATAATTATAAAAAATTAAAACCAACAATGCTTTCAATCTTCACTTTTTGAATTTGACTTTTATCATCTTATTCAAATGTTTCTAATTCTTCACTATTAAAAATGAATTATTGCCTTCATAACATTTGTATAAACTGGAATATGTAACATACATACATAAATTCAAATTTTAATTCCCAAAAAACAATAAAATACACAATAAATAGATAATACTAAAAAAATTATATAGAAACAAAAATTAATTAAAACATTTCTAGATGTTACACATTACACATTTCAACATACACATTAAACCTTTCCATTCATACTATATCTCTCTCCCAATTACTTAAATCTTTTAAATCCAAACATAATCTAAGACTTTTTGGCAACAAACTCCTCGACATTAAAGAAAAATTAATAAGTTATCATGAACTATGAGAGTAGCGTGGTCAACCAATATGAATTAAAAATATTTCAAAATTATATTGCACAAATACACCCCGACATTAGACCACAGAGGTCAACAATTACAAAATCAACAAAATGTTATTCTCCTAATCCAATATTAAACAACAGTCTACATCAGAATCGGACTACATCAATTTTAAACAATCAAATCAGATTAAGCTTGTAATGCAGAAATTAAGGATTTTTTTTCTTTCCCACATTATTTCGTCCCTTCACAAATTTGATTATTCACATAGCTTCAGGAATGATTCCTATTTCAAACAGAATTATCAAAGAACTAATTTAGAAATTACTAAATTATTTCTTTGCAATTTTTCTCTTAACACAAATTTATTTTAAAATAACTATATACCTAAAATGAATTTCCAATTTTATTCCCACATATTTCTTGAAATCTAAATAATAATTATCATATTGAATTCTGGTATCTCCAGAAAATATATATACAAAGCATTGAACATCCTGGAAAATTATGGGCATTGAAGATGTAAACACAGATTTAAAAAGAAATTTAATTGTCACCAAATAACAGGACATCGGTCATAAACATTAAATAGTAGTGACTCCCACGTCAAAGTTCTGAAGGCTATAAATGCATATCTAAAACACGGTAGTAATGTAATATATGTTTCACTCACATGTTAACTCATTAAAACATATTTACTTAATTTACTAAGCAACCATATTACATCTGCACAGAAAAATTGAAGCACTGACAGGAATGGCTGACAATAATATGAGTAGTGTTGAAATAAATTAATTTTAAATTAAAATAACTTGTACTCTTAATAAGATTCTTCCGTTACTTTGAGGCAGGACTTTTTAATTTTTGGCCACATCTGTAATATTGATGTACATGCTTAGAGAGCTTAATGATCTGCTTAATAGAGATATGTACACATTAAGTTCTATATGCATTAAGTTTTCATTCTCATATCATCATTATCATATTTGTCACAAGAGTATCACAATCACAGTAAAACTTATTGCCTATTCACTTATTTCACATTGCATGTACACTTTGTACTTCACATGTTCTTGAGCCAAACAGACAAATAAAGTTCTGTTAGGAACGACTGACTGAAAAAGGAGATAATTTTTCAATTAAAAAATTGTCTTAAATTCCCAATCCAGTAATTTCGGCACACATTCTAAAAATCACTGGGACCAACATGTACTTTTAATTTGATTGTGGGTGGCTGATACAAGGTGTCAAGTGTTTAAGTTTATGCAATATCAACAATTCTGCATATCGTTCTTCCATTGAATTTTCCACATTTCTGACGTGACATGGTAACAGATTTTTGTAATTCCTTTTCTTTTCATTTTGTTATAGAAAAACAGCCAGCGTTGTATGTCTCTGTAACATAGTAAGAAAAAATAACTAGGACAACAGACATTTTATCATGGTCTAATTCTTATTGCATGCAATAAGAATTCCATAATATTGTGACATTAATAGCTAACAGCTCAGAATTATCACTACTTTCGCTATGACGCTGCTGTCAGGAACTTTTATTTCTTTTCCAGATTTTTTTCCTTTCAGAAGATTTTACCCACTCTAGACCCACAGTTTCTGCGTAACTGGAGAGTTGTTTCTCGTATTAAAGACACAGATGATAATGCCACCACGCACAATATACAATATAAGTTTCCCTCCGAAACAAATCGCTCATTGGAAAAGGCAATGTAATAGCTTTTAAATAAGAAATGCGTAATCGAGCTCGCTCGCGTATGCTCTCAATGCAATTCTTTTGCAGCTAGACGAGGAGTTGGCACAAACTTAAATTGTACGCACGCATGCCAGTCGCCTACCAAGGAAAAGTCCCTGACTGCTATACTTCCATTACGTGGGGTATTTAAGTTGGGCTTGGACCTACTTCTTCAACTTATATTGTACACAAATGTCCCTGAGCCAATGTTGTAAGTATGGCCGGTGATTACCGGAAGGTTGGTATTTTTTGTGTTTCAGATCAATCTTACGTGAAATAAATCTTAGACACAGCAGTACACTGTCTTGTTAGTCTCAGATACTTTTTGGAAAGACGGCAGACAGGCCTCAAGGGAATTTGTTACTATTGGCTTCATACAAGTGTTTTAGATACACTGGTTTGTCAATATTTTCACGGACAAAAAGTGGCGTCAGTTCGTTTAAAATTCTGATTTTTCGTCTCTCCTGCAACGTGTTTCGTTGATTGATAAATAGTGATTTCGGGCGCGTCAACTATAGTAATTAGTCCCGTAGTGTGGTGCGTGTAGCTAGGGAGATGGCGGTGGTATGGCGAGATCTGGCGTCAACCTACAGTCAGCTAGCACGGTTTTCCGCAACAGGTATCACCTACCAGTGGAGCACCGCCCCAGTCGGGACAAGCTCCAAGCTTCCGACCGGTCTCGCAGAATGAATGGTAGTGTAGTCCATGTGTGTGTGTGTGTGTGTGTAGTAGGAGAGGATAGGCGAAGGAAGGGGAAGGAAAGATTGCACGCGGCCCGTGGTCCGTTTGTTAGGGTACTACTTCGGCATTAACTTGGCGCTGATTGGAGAAACCACGGAAAACTACCAATCAGAGCAGCCGGCCGCTAGAATTTTGCTCCAGACAGCGACTGAATTCGACTTTATCTAGCTAGTGTCGAAACTCCTGCCACCGTCGGGACTCGAACCTAGGACCACCTGGTCAGAGGGACTGCAATGACATTAGTCAATGCCCTGAGCCATCTCCCGGTACGTGTTTCATCCACAGGTTTTTGTTAGTAGCCGTAAGTTTTTAACGTCTTTTGTCTGTGAAATTGCAATGTTGGTAATTCGTAGGGGTGGTTCGAAGGAATAGTCCGTTTATGAGTGTTCGGCCATTTTCTCATGTGAAAATTGTTCCCTTACATTTGGTGGATTGATTAGAATAAGATGGAAGATGTGCTGCTATACGTCGTATGTCAAATGCTCGACTTCTCTTTCTTAGCCTCTTCCAGTAAGCCATGTCGTCTGCGTCAAGATTTTCTTCGCCTCTTACGCCGTGTCCTGCGTGAGCTACAACCGGCAGTGGCGACAAGCGATAGCTTGCTTCAGCTTCAAGCGACAAGTTGCGATGCCGCGCGACAGAATGCATGGGGTCCTGCGTTTGCGCTTCAAGCCACAGCGACAGCCGCCGCGCCGCGTGGTCAGTCTCTTCAATTGCGATCAGCTGTGTGAACCATGTCTCTACCGAGGGAATCCATGAAAATGTTTTTAATGGAAAGCAGTGCGCGGAAGTTGCTTCGGAGACGAAAACGGTCATCGACCTATCATTTATACGCCAACAGGCATTTATATGGTGAATTCCGTCATTTGTACCCTCAGTTAAGAAAAGCACCAGATATTTTTTCTTATACACCAATATCAATACAGACGTTCGATATATTGTCATGTGCCTAAAAAATAAAGTTCGCCATATCACCACCAACTTCCAGCAGCCAATATGCCTGGATTAAAGGCTAATTATAACTTTAGGGTAAATACTCCTTGTAATATTGCACTGCAATTATAGTGTTTGTTCAACCAACCAAAGGAAACATTCAAGATTTTTGTTGTGTTAAGAAACTCAAAGAATATATTTATGTTTATGTTTGTTCATATTTTATTTTAAATTATATTCCGTTTGGCCCGTATATTGAGAAGAGACTATTATTTATCTGAAATTTATGAATAAATCACTTTATTGTGCATTTCATTTCGCTACAGTTCAAGATCTTTTCCTCACCTTCAGGTAGAATGAAAAAGTATTGAAAATCATTCATTCAAAGCAAATAAATTTCACCAAATTTGATGTTTCCAAAGAAAATCAAATTAATAATTACTCAATGTAATCATATGGAGCCTACCTTATGTATCCTCATAAAAAACTATCATTTCAAAGTCAAATGAAATTTTTATTTTAATAAATTTTATTGCTAAGGAAGGGAACCATGGTGTCATAAACAAACTGTTCTGTTTTAAGGAGAATGTGACAAATTTTATCAATCTAACCAGTATAAAAATTACTGAGGAGTGAATCTTATAAATTTGTAAAAATATTAGACTCAACTTGAGTAATCTTGAAACATTGCATACAAAAATTCATAATTGTTTGAATACACAATTTGAGTCAAATGTTTTTCTCAAATTTGTATCATTCACTTCTCAGTTATTGTTATTAATTTGATTCTATTTGGAAAGCAAATTAGTTGAAAATTCTTTTACTTTGAATGAATTATTTTCAATACTTCATTTTCCTCATCTTAGACCAGAATAATAATCATCGAAATGAAATGCACAAAAATGAATTATTAACTTCATATAAGAAACAACAGCTTGTTCTCAGTATATGGTCAAATGGATTATACTTTAATGAATTTAAAAATATATATAACCCTTGTTCCCCAAGTCGCTTATCAAATTTTAAAATGCTCATTTCTACTTTCATTTAAAATTATGTGTAGTAAAACACTGTAGGATATGCAACTGAAGGAATATGTGCAGTTGCTCTCCCTTGCATATTTGACTCATCATGCAAGATTGAACTTTATATGCAAATCAATGAATTATGGTCACATATGAAATATTATTTTTGTACATGTTCCATTTATTAAATAAAATGGAAGACCTAAATGCACAAATAGTGACAATATTATGAAATCGATTTTAAATTAAGTTCACATTGATAAGCACTAGCAATTGCAGTAATAAAATAATTTTATTACTGATATGGCACGGACAGTGACGGTAGGGTATTTATGAATTCACCGATGTTTTCTGCTCTTGAAGGTGGACAAATGTCTTTGCCACAGGCTAGAGTTTTGCCCGATACTGATGTAAGGTTACCATATGTATTTGTTGGGATGAAGCATTCCCATTAAAAAATATTTGATGTGCCCCTTTCCTGAATGGCAATTAACCCCGGAAAAAGTGATTTTTAATCAAACACTTTCTGGTGCAAGCAGAGTAGTGGAGTGTTCGTTTGGGATTTTGTCTGCAAGGTGGAGAATAGTCAACATATGTATCAAAACAAAAGCGGAAAATGCTATCAAAATTGTTCAATGCACCACATTGCTTCACAATATCATTATTGATAAAGAGGGAGTAGATTCCTTGTAAATCAAATTGTTCCACATTCTCCATAGATATTAACTCTGCCTGTAAGTAACAGATTTAATTCAACAACAGAAGCCCGAGAAATAGGCAGAGACATTTTGTAATTTTTTTCAGTAGACCTGCCGGTTTGGTCTGGAAAGTAAACTCTCAAATAATACTCATTTGTTCCCTTCAATAGGGATCCTATATTATGTGATTAATAGAATACACAATGGAAATATGATCAATTATCAGTTAAATAAATAAGTAAATACATAAACATACTTGATATTTTCAGGTGTCCCGCCACTTCTTTCCACAATACACAACTAATATATCTATTGTGGTAGTTTGGAAGCCTTTTATCCCACAATTTCCTTCTTTTCTTCAATTCAATTAAGCTTTTAGTTGCATCGCAATTCGACATCTTCAAAATCAAATGAAGGAAAGTGAAAACTTGGGAAAAAAAGAGCGAAACCATACGCGCGACAGACCGTGAAGCTGTGACAAGTGATGACGATTCAAACAGTTTTAATCTCGGACGCCGCCACTTGTAGCGCTACCGTAGCTTCGCGCCGCGGATGTAAATGTAGCTTCACTGTGCGCACGTTTTGTTGAGCACTCTTTTGCTTTAGTGGTAGGAGTAGAACTGATGTTCATTACTATTTTGTTAGCAAGGCTGAAAAATCAATTCAGCAGTTCGTTTACCGTTGAAATTGATTTTCTATAACTCTGGAACCAAAAGTTATCTAATTTTCTACTTTTCTAAAATAATATTTTTCTAAATTCTTGTTCTAGTTTTTCAAATGTGTTGTTAATTTTGATTTTTTTTATTCTGGACCTCAAGAAAATGTGCGCAGATAATCTTTCCTCATACGTCATATAAAGTTTTTACCGTTTTTTGGACCAAATAAATGTCTGACGCAGGTCCGTATCTGACCCAGGACGGGCAGATAGGCTACTGTGCGTTTGAAATTTGTCGCTTGAAGGTGTCGCGTGTCGCTGTCGCAGGATGTATCTCATGCAGCACACGGCCTTAGTGAACTCGGGAACGTCATTAATAAAGGTGGAGAAAAGAGTTTGGGAAAGGAGAGGTCCTGGCGAGACGCCAACGAGGATTAGGTGTCGTGTGGAATCGAACTTCGAGGAAGCGGTAGGAGCATGGGAGTGTAGGAAATGGAATGTAGGGACGGATTTTGAGAAGGTAGTCTAGTCTAGTATGTCATTAGGCTCGTTATTTCTTGGAGGGGTCAGAAATTGTAGTACGGTCTGTTTAATAATGTAGTCTTAAGTCCTTTCCCGGTCGGTTGCCACATTTGCAGCCCCCATGACATTTCCGGTCTCCTGCAATGAGCGTAAACGTTTCCTTGTCTACGATTGGTCCAGTTCGTTTTCGTCTATGTGCGTTCTTGGTCTATTGTACAGCGAGATAAAATCGCCGTAGGGAAAGCGTCTAGCAGGGGAGAGGAAGAAAGTTAGGAGCAAAAGGGGCGCTTCTCTCCTCTCTCCTACGGCCTACGGGTGGATGGGCGGAAGAAATGAGTACAGACATGAGCTACGTCATAACAAGCCCGAGTTTTTATTGGGCGAAGTTTCTTACACGGGCATCGGCACCTGCCGCAGCCCAGCCTCGAGGAGGTCGTCCTCCGGAAGAGCGTCTCGCAGTGGCCATCGCCGCTGCTGGCAGATCGCGGAGGGTCGTACTAGAGCGGCGAGGTGGAGGTGCGTCAGTAGGTCCTCGTTAGGGGCGAAGGGCCGTGGCTGCCGAGTAGCCTCCGTCCCACTCCGCGCCGGCGCGCAGGCGCTTCATTGGCCTCCGCTGCTGAGGCGCTGAGGCGGAGCTGCGGCGAGTGCTCGCGGGCGCCAGGTGGCTGCGGCCACGCGCATCACTCCCTCCTCGAGGGCAAGGCGCGTCGCGTGGCCGCAGTGCCTCTCGCGTGCTTAGGCCTAATTCGTTATGACACTTTCCATGTGAAGTTCACAATAACCACATTCAATTTGCTCTAGCTACTGATATCAGTTTATAAACAATATGAAATTTACACGCAATGTAATATTACTATATATAATATATATATATATATATATATATATATATATTGCAATTGGATGAGAAACTAGGTATGCGGACAGGCATTGGTCGTATCGTGACCTAGACAGCCAAATGAATTCTGATATTGCAATATTTTTTTAACTAAATAACTAAGTGTGATCTTAAAGTAATATTGATTTGATATGTACATTGTATGTTTTTATTTGTATTGACATTTCTACATACATAAGATTACACAACAGAAGTAGTGTGTTGAAATAGTCCATGAGCTGTGCATACTTCAGAACTTACCTACAGTTATTTTAAAATGTTGGTGTATTTACACTTATACTTTGGCAAGTTTTTTGAAGTATACTCTACTTTTGACATCTGTCAATACATCGAAAACCCTATTATGAATCAGAAGCACTGATCCCAACACCAACGCGACAAATACTGTTTATCAGACCCCATATTTTGAGGTGTATCTTCACCTTTGACACTATAACTCGGAACATTATGTGAGTTTATTTATTAAATGACAGAATTTGTTCGATGCCATGAAGTCGTCGCCTAAAGAATTCATTTTTTACATGGGCGAGATATCGTACTTCAGTTATTCACTGTGGGTTACTGCTCGTGATATCGGTCATGACAGAGTATTGCCAAAGTAAAACATTTTAGTATTTTAGACGCAGCCACGAGGTAGCCGGAAGCTTTCCTGTCGCGAATGGTCAAGTTAGTTTGATCTCTCGTACACTGTGCACAGGAGATTGACATGTACAACAGCCTGTCGCTGTAGAGTGTGCGAGTCTTCGTTGAATACTTGGTACAGAACTTTGACGGCACTCCTGTAAGCTCATAGCAAGGCTTCCGACTCGTTCGCGACTCATCGAGTAGCAAGTGGGTCGGAAACTTCTTAGGATGGGAAACACCGGGCCGTAGATGTACGTGCTGTATTTTTGTTTATAGGCGATGGAAGGCTGAGGGTGGAGAAGAAACTGAGGTTTGCAGTCTGTCAGGAATGAGAAGTAGGGATTTGAAAGAACGCTGCATTTGTTCTTAGTACTGGTGGCATCTGCCTACAACGTACTGCTCGTGTCACATTGCCGACATGTGAAAACCGCTACAACCGCCACTCCAATCTTTTGAAGGTGAAAAATATTGCTTCTGATCTGACTTGTACTGGTGGCATCTGTCTACCACGTACTGCTGATGTCACATTGGCGATATGCGAAACACCGCTACAACCGCCACTCATCTTTTGAAGGTATACGATGAGCACGCGTTGTTGCATAAACGTCTTCATGTTGGTGAGATGGGGAAGCTCTCTTCGCGCAGCGTCCGTGAAGCGTTCTTCACAAGCAGCTTCAGGTCTTTTGGGTATTAGGGAGGGAGCCAAATACTCATATTAGCCAAGGAGATTTGGGGTGCTGCTGAGGTGTGGCTTACGCAACAACTTGGACATGCCGCATCGTCGCCATGCATTCCGCCTAGAGGTGATCAAAAGATGTCATGAAGGCCCTACGTCGTCAAGGCCAGTGATCTCGTGAAGTATGTGGCGGTCTGCGTGGATATTGCTTCGACAGGAATGTAGGACTTGCAGAGTAACAGACAGCATGTCGCAGAGCCTGGTCAGTGTACGAGAAACGTTTATAGAAAACGTAAATTTAGAATTTGGCGCCTGACATCTGTAACGTCTTGCGTAAGACGTAACTGTTTTGCAAGATCTGCAATGACATCGTTCGTGGCAGTTACCCACTCGTCAATTTAATTCTCTACCAGTACGTCCACGAGACCTCGCCTATGTCTGCAGCTGCTGTTAAAATTGGAGCTCCGAAATGAACTCCTCCTGCAAGCCACCCCATTGGGAACTTGGGTCCCATATTCTACACAAATATCAATTACATTGTCAGCGTTATTAACCCTTATCTGCCTGAATAATTTTTTTAAAATTTTCTTACACAACTGTATAATTTAAAATTTTATCTCAAAATTTTGAACTGCACATGGGGACACCTTTTCGGATGTTATTGAAAACTAAATTCTAATTGCATTACTGCAACATTTTAAGGTAAAAGTTTGAAGTATCTACAAATTCGTACTGCGTGTCCATACGGACACGTCAGGGAGATAAGGGTTAATTTTTCCTTGAAGTTAAACTTTTAGGTTCTAAAAATAGCAAGCAAGTTCACTATTCACAACTTCTGCTGTTTTATACAGCGATAAATTTGCACCATCTCTTCGGTTGACAGTTTTTCTCTCCTTGTTCTGTGGTATGAAAAGAAGTCCGTCGGTTTAACATCAACCATCGTGGTCAGTTGACACCAGGCACCATCGTCGCATTACACCTCTCCATCTGTAAAGAAAGAAAAATAACTATATAGCAATATTTGCGGGAACGTTTTGAACACCCGTATTTTCTTCTTTAGCCCACCTGTGGCGGCGTCTCCACACCACCCGACCAGGCCGAGCGCGGGCTCGACTTGGTCTTCTTCGAGTAGATTGGGCATGTCGGAGGCTCTCCGCGCTGTCAACCGTGGAGAGGGCGGAAGAACGGACGCCGAGGACGCGGCCTGCAGCTGCCGCTGCGAGCGGCGGGCGTCCGTGGGCGACAGTGAGGAACATGGCCGCAAGAGCAGTCTAGCCGTCCATCCCAGTCCTCTGGGCTTTTAGACACACACCCCGGCAAAGGACAGTAATTGTATGTCCTTGTCCTCGAGTCTGGTGGCGGTGACCCAGTCGTTTAATGTTCTCGGACTTCCATAACACAACGCACGAGTCTCGATTTAGGACTCAGATTGAATACTGATTGAAGCGGTTTATGATCTACTGGCGTAGTATATCTGTCTAGTAAATAGTTTTTAATGTTCTAATAGTTATAACTGCTCGATATTGAGATCTAATGCGAAATATGAATTTTACTAACATCGAACTTGTTGTACACATGTTTTCATCGCCTTCTGTCATAATATACCGCCTAACTCCATCGGCGATGCGTTTGTTCGTAAGGATCCATTGTTCCAAAATGGGAAACCAAAGTACCAAAGATTTTCCTATTGCTTCTTTTAGTTGTTTGAAACGTTTTTTCATCTTCTCGCTATCACAATTTGTTATTTCTTAGTTAAATCACTCAAAATTCTGGTCAGCTGCGAAACATTTGGAGTTAGTGAGAAAGTGTTAATCAGTGAGAGGAGAGCCGGCGGAACGGGTGATTTGGAGACACCAAAAGAAGATTCCTTATGGGCCAATGGATCTGCCGTATGAAGTAAGACCTATTCCAATTCTTTCTCGTTCAGAAAACTACAACAGGAGGCTAAACGGATTTTATTTTAAACACTTTCTGCGCGTAAAAGTTTGTCAATTGGGGGTGGAAGCCTTGGACAGCAAAGGAAACTGCACAAGGAATCCAAGGTCAAGAGTATTTAACAATTTTGTGTTGTAAATAAGTTTTACACTTCTGTCACTTCTGTCTTTCCGTGTGTAAATGGAATATACGAGTTGAGGAAAATTTTTGGATTTTCACGTTTTTATCTATCGAGCAATGCCACCATGTAATTATCAATCAAGCTACTCCATGAAGTTGTATAATTGCTGCAAGTGAAGATAGGTGTTAGCATGTAGGTTTTTCGGAAGAGTTTCTTTGTTTCAATTTATTCGCATCTACATGGATGCCAACAAGCAGAACACAATTTTCCATTTCGAATAATTCTTATTTGTTTCTAAAGAACTCCAGCTTAATGCCATTTGTTTTATTTATCATGTACGTTTTTGAAGTTCGGGTTCAGCAAATGTGTTGATACCATGTGAGTTATGGTTTTGGCGTTATGAGGTAAACATAACAAATTATTTCCCTGTAAAGGTGCTTCTAAAAGGCGAACTAGTTTTTCGTCGCTACGTAGCATTTTTATCTTTTCTCAGTTTGACTCAGGGGTTACAAAGCCCTACGATAAAAAATCCATGATGATGATTAATGTGCTATCCTACGTTTTGAACCAATCGTTCCTTCCGAGCGTTCTAGAACGAAAAGTGGAAGCAAGAGAAAAAATGACCTAGTCACGCACCGGCAATATTTCCAAGCGCTTAACCTAACAACTGTTTTTCCATTACCGAGCATGTTCCAAATGGTAGAAAGAAGAAAAAAAAGCACGTGGAAAAGTGTAAATGAGAAATACAAAAATTTTACAATATTTACCTTCCTTTTTTTTGGAAATCTTGAATGTTTTCCCTAATTTCCTGTTTCAATAAATTGAGCTGTAAATCCGACACTAGTGAGACGTATCTCGACATGGAAGCTAACTAACATTACACACTACATAACGACTGCTCAATCGGGGTATTCCTAATTAAAGAGACAAAACTTTAGGCCCCTCATTCCTTCTCCTTTCCTGACTTCCTTACCTACCGCACCGACAGACCCACCCTTGGAGGAGGTACCGCATATGTATCCAGGAAAACCATTCCCCGTAAATAGCTCCTCCATCCCAACCCTCATTTAGAGAACACCCGCCTCGAAGTTGCCCCATGCCCCCCACCCCATGGCACCATCACTATCATCTCCTACAAACCTCCCCAACACACGCCACACCTTCACACTGACTTACACTCACTGATGACTAACAAGACAATATCAGCTGGAGACCTGAATTCTAAGAACACTGTCTGGAGATGTAGACGGACGAGTAATACGAGAAATCCATACATGACCACAACTTAACATTAGTAGTTTCCTCTTAACATACCCACATCGTTAATGACTTATCCCATGTGAAACGGTTCTTATATTTATAGTTGATTAAATTAATAACATTTATCCTTCTTCGCCCCATGTTGGGACGGACAAACATTTTTGGATTTAATTATACTAATAACAATAATAATACTAAGAACATTAATACTAAGAACATAAATAATACTAGTAACAATACTATTAACAATACTTATAATACAATATTGTATGACCAAGAAATCCAAACTAATCGAACTATAGCGGCAAGCAACCCGGATATAGTCATCCGGAATTTGGAGAAAAAAATCGTATCTACTTGTCGATGTTGCTGTACCTTGCGATCAAAACGTCGTTACCAAGGGAGAGGCAGAGAAACGTCTTAAATACAAGAGTTTGGATATCGAGATCAGCCGAATGTCAGGCACAAAAGTACAGGTCATACCGATCGTCATAGGAGCTCTGGGATTTGTTCTGCAAAATTTGTGTAAGAACTTGGCAAAACTTCCATGTCATTCAAAACATTGGAAGTGCCAGAAATTGCTTTATTTGGTACAGCCCACATTTTGCGGTAAAGAATTGTAGAATCACCGACATTCCGTACATCTGCTGTCCAGGTAGCTGGTTGCAACGTGGAGTAGATTTTATATCGAGTCGACTTATCTTTAGTCGTGTTGTAGTGGAATAATAATAAATTATCCTTCTTCGCCCGCTCGCTGAGAATACCACTTAAAACATTAATTTCTTAATTATATTTAGTTCGCCTTCGAATATTTAGGTTTCTCTTGCCTCGAACTAGTTAACCTATTTTCTTAAATTTTATTTGGGTTTCGCAAAGCTGTCCCATACGGGAATGGGGATGATATTATCCGTTTTTTGGGAATGGGAAGCGTCGCTTTATATTGGTAGCCATTTCATCCCTTATAACTGAAATGAAAACAAAATTTCAAAATTTAACATTGCCACCGCAATAATAGGTGCAGTTCTGTACTATATTCCTACATAAATTTTTATCTTTAACTATTGTTATACTGTTTACCCTAACATTGTTACTGTCTTACCTTACACATACACAAAATAATGAGAACACATTCTAAATATTTATACTCTGTTTTGACGAAAAATTCCCACACTCATTCACACAAAGGCAAAAAGAAAATCATTCATATACGCGAGCATTCTTTTTTATGGCTATTTACTTTCGAAACTTAATATCCTATTTGAACTTCAACAGAGCTTTCTTGGCTTTCTCACATTACGCGTTGAAACAGTTGAAATGTCCACTTCTCTGTGTAGCCGGGTCAGTTTCACCAATGTTAGTCACCTGCGCTCCGTCAAACCCCGATATTACCATACGTTTAAATTAATTTCATTTCCATAACCATATTCTTATGTACACATATCAACTTATTCACTTTCATTTTTACTAGACAAATTAAAATGGAAAAACAAAATAAAACCATTTTCGACCGACAAATAGAGAAGGCCTCCATGAACCATGCTGGCTGTAAGGGTCTAACATCCTTTGGTACGCCTTCCCATCAAGTCTAAAACAACTGCCAAACCTCTTCGTCATACTATAGATTACCATTTCGTTTTCTCGTTTACTTTTCATAGAACTCTAATCCACTCCTCATTATTTAATTCCTACTTTTTTCGTTATTTCCTCTGCAATTTGTAATCGACAACTCTTCCGAAATAGAAAAAGCTAAAGCCCATTCTAACCTCCATACTACCAGACACTTCTTAAAACAGTTCCTACTCTCACATCAAAATTCTCTTCCACAATGTAGAAAGAAAAGCAAGGTAAAAAAATCAACATCTATTTTTTGAGTTACTCCAGTAAAACATAGATGAAATATCAAATCAAAAATATTTCACACAACAATAAAAAAACTATATTCCGACCGCAAACTGCCATTTCTATCGGCAGAGGCGCATATTGGGCTGAAATGGCCTGAAATGCGCGCATTGAGAGAAAAAACAAAATTTGCAGAAATGGCATTTGCAGAAATAATATGACTGTGTATGCTATTTATGACTTCCTGAATACAATTTCAAGTTTTATATCACATTTTGATTGCGATATATATAAGAAAAAAGCATTCAAAACGAAGCATTTTTTGTCAATGAAATTAATCTCCATGTTATTTAAATGGGAAAATAGGTCTCACTTTAAAAGGCTGTAACTTTTTTTCTTCCTCCGTCCTCCTCAATAGGATTGTTAGGAAAAGAAGTCTATTTATATAACTACATGTTACGATTAAATGCAGCTGCGTCCACCTGCGTCCGTGAAAATGACAGCGTTTTGTAAAAAGTTTAACTTACCGGAAAAGCCACGCGCCATGCTCGGAACCTGCGCATGCGCGTGAGCACACGCCGCGTCTTGTTACCATTGGCTATCATGCCAAATTAGAGCTCAAACATTTGAATTTTGTCACCTACATTATTCATTCAGAAGATATTGATTGTAACAACCTAGTGAGGGAAGTAACAATATCTAAAAATTACGACAAAAAAAATACATAAGAGCGTGAAAAGAGATGCACATATTAATTGTAATATCTTCAACAATTAGTTTTATTTCTCCGCTAGAGTTGGTAACAAGAGTTACATCCTTTATTTCGCTCTGCAAGTTGCTATTTAGAGTGTGATTGTCATACATGCTACTATTTTGTACATAATTCTTGTGGACACGTTTTTCAAGAACTATTATTTGTTTCATTGTTTGTCTCAATTGCAATAATTGAAGGAAAGAGTGTATAGTTTATTTTCGAGTTAGTAGGACAAAATTAGATCAAGCTATTTAGTGGTTTAATTGCGTTTTCACTAGTGTAAGGTAATATATCACAACTACTTTTAGCAGAGTGTGTATTTTCGATCTTATTGTATTGTTATACATTGCAGTTGCAGTTATATGATTTTGTAACTTAATTGTGTATGTCTTACACAACATAACCTATAAAAAGCAATCAAATGTTTTTCTGGAAATAACATTTGCCAAGTTGCTGTAAGCAAATGCAAATGAAAATAATCCATGGTGTCCGGAAAAAGAAAAATATCTTATTAAATCAGCCTCTCACATATTGATCAAGTGAAATATTACCCGTAAATTGACGTTTGTTTGTTTTTAAGAATCGTACAAAAGTAATGATAGCATTTCTTTAGAATGTTCCATGTTTATGATCTTCAAGACAGTAACATTCTAGTTAAATTGAGGAAATTGTGGTAATTGTAAAAATTTTTGTAGGTTCCTCTCTCAATGACGAGACATTTACGGAAAGAAGTCAAGATGAGATGATCATCCCAAAGAAGTTTTGAAGAAATCTTATGTTCACACTGTGTTGAATAGATGTAAAGAGTGTTTGCTTTAGTAATTTATGTCAAGCAATTTATAATTGTTCTCAGACCAATGTTGGGCATGAAAAGAAGTTTCAAAATCTTTGTTAGAAAATGTAGCAACATACTCTTTTTTGAGGTACAATTTTGAAACCATACATTTTTGTTTATTCAACATGTTAAAAATTATATGCTGAAAAACAAAAAGAGACATGGTCTCAAATTTAAGGTCATTCAATCAGTAAATCTACAAAATATAGGGGAACATTCTGATGGTCTTTCTAAAAAAAATGAACATTATTTATCTCTTTAGAATTCAATGAAAACCTTTAAATATAATCATTTGGAGGGTAGTACTGGGTAATACTCTAAAGTGTTTACAGGAAAATTAAAAAATAGTGTACACTTTCAAAAGTTGTAAAATTTGTGCATTGTGGTTCAGTTTTGAAATATGTAGTGATTGTTGCACATTGTTGTCAATAATGTGTATAGTTATAATTGATTTTTTCATACATGTGATGTATTGCTTTTGTCATATGTTCCTAATGAAATTATTCAGTATACTGAGATATAAATATAGTAATAAATATTGTGTATTGTGTGGTGGTCGCCCGCCCACCTTTGAAGGGACCGCCACAAGAACGAGGCAGCGAGGCGGAGAGACAGCCACAAGGTTCCTTCGCCGCCCGGGAGAGCGCGTGCGGCTTAGGGCCGCAAGGTTCATCACGCTCCAGTCGGCGTCACGGGACTCCCCTCCCGACCTTACGGGCGGGTTGGACGGCGAGCTTTCAGCCCCGAGAGGGTATAAATCCCCCCCGCCGGGAGCAGCGAGTCAGTTGGAATCTTCCCGGCAACGAGTTGAGCTCCGCAGCAGTATTGGTGACACAGAGTCGACTACGCAACGCCCCCGGATCTCTCTCGCTGGATTACTACGGACTACGGCAACTCCCTCGCACGTCTCCCGGACTACACAACGATCTACGCTCTTCTTGGTACATCTCCCTGGACATTGGAAAATTTGGCTACGACCTGATTTACTCTATGGATTGCTGGAACATTGTTTGTATCAAGAAAACGTCACTTTGTCAATAAACCTATTTTTATCTGAATCCACTGGTTCTTTTTTGGTCACAAGATATTGTTTGTTTTGTAGTAAATAAAATTACTTTTAAATAAAATTTTGTTGCTGCATAATCATTGAAACTGTCCCCAAAACTTCTGGAATGATATTTTTGTGCCAAAACAATATAACAAATCTCCCAGAAAATTTTATTTGTGATTATAGAATTGATTTTCTTGTTACATGACTCTGGAAATTACTTTTGACTAAGAACTTAAATATTGTAAAGTAATTCTTAATTTTTAAATTAAATTGTAAAAAAATCAGGCTGTGTTGCTAGAGTTAGTTATCAAGATAGTGTAAAACGTCTATAAACTTGGACTTTTGAAAAAATAATGAGTTGTGCCACTATGGCACAATCTCTAAAATTAACTTCCATCATATAGTGTAATAAAGGGCATCACAAGAACGGCTTCAACATTTTCCAAGTTTCTCTTTCCTTTTATTAAATATTCAAGGCAAATTTTTGTTCAATTTTCTAAATATCTCCTCTAAACTATTGTGCTAAAATGCACATATTGTGTCGCAATATTTGCATTTTGAAATTTCCAAAAATTCAGAGTCCAGTGAAAATAAGATACATGACATTCTTTTAAAGATTCACTTCTCTCCAAGGGAAAAATTTATGAAAACATTGAGTGGTTTTTGAATTTTCTTTTAATTTCACAAATTTCAAGAGCAAATTACGCGAAAACGACTAGGTTTTTTCACAAAATTGTCCATGAACTTTTTGAAACAGCTTTTGTTTTCGTTCAGATCGTTTGGGAATACCAATTATGGAGAAAATCAGCTGAACGTTTAGGCCGCTAGCGTTGACCACAGAGACAAGCGGTCCTGACGTTTGTCGTCAATCGATTTTAGGTACCAATGACCCACAAAACATGGATTCTGGCTACATCACGTTTTGGAGGGAGTCATTTACTATCCATGATTTTCGTTACCAGGGAGTGGCAATAAGAGTTATTCTGCCGAAAATACGCCATTTCTTACGCGCGATTATGTAACTTTCTCTTCTTACGAAGTACCTTCCTAAGGGCGAGGAAGTACAAATGTAGTGTTTGCTAATGGCAATCGCAGCTTCTATATACTTAAAAATATCATCAGAGAGTGCGAAGTAGGGACCATGTTTCAAATGTTGGCAATATAGTAGTTGCAAATCAATGTAATATTTTTCTTAAGTTCCATATTAACACTACTTTACAAAAATTAAGCTTTTAATTTATTCACAATTTTGCAATTTTGTAATTGACGTCAAGAAGGTAGTTTTGTTAATAGTTTCGTCTGCGTACAAGTAGTTGTTTACGTCCCGTATCGTGGGTGTGTCCGTTTATGTATAGGGGGAAGAGGGTGGGGGAGAGCACGGTGCCCTGAGGACGCCGGCTTGGACGGGACGGCGGGAGGATAAGCAGGAAAGGTGTTTGACTCGGAAGGATCTGTTGGATAGGTAGCTACGGAGGGTGGTGTTGGAGAAAGATTGGGATGTGTGGGCTAATTTTAAGTAGTACAATGTCATGGTCAATGGTGTCGAAAGCGGTTGCTGAAGTCAATAAGTAGGTACAGGTATCAGGTCGTAAGATATGTAGTCGGGTTCGTATGTCACTGGCAAGTTGTAGCGTTTGAAGTGCTGAAGATCTGTCCTCCCGGAAGCCGTATTGCGTCGGTCGTAGATGGTTGTCTATGATGGGATTTAGACGATGGAGGATGATTTTGTCAAAAACTTTGCTAACTATGGAGATGAGGCTTTATCGGTTGGTAATTATTTGGGTCTCTATTGCTTTTTTGTGGCTTGGTATCATTTGACATGTCGCAGTGTTTCGAGATGTCGGGGTAGTAGTGTAGTCTGAGGCAGCTGTTATAGATTAGAGTCAGGTGTCAGATGGCGGTTTTCGTTAGTCTACGTAGAGCAGTCGCTTTCACCATCGCATCGGGACCAGTCGCTTTTGTCTCGTCCAGTGTGTGTAGTATTCCTTTGGTTTCGTCGTCTGTTATAGTCCATGGGTCTTGAAGTGAGTAGTGAAGGTTGGGTATTTTCAGAAAATGAAGGATAAGGTTGTCAGGTAATGGGTGCACTGAGAGGAGAATCTTTTCTGTAGGATGTCTGCAAAGGTTCGGATACGGTCTGCGGGTCGTACATTCTGTTGCCGTCCGGGAGTGTGATGGGTATATGGTATTAGTCTTTGCCTTCGTTTCGTCAATCAGTTTCCAAAGTTTCTGGGAATGCTTTTGTCGTGGCGTACATTAGTCATTCGTCCATTTTTGTCGTTCGTGTTTGTCAAGTTCTTCTCCGTATTTGTCTTCGTAGTTGTAATAATAAAGTTCTGTCTTGTTGTCTTCGAGACCTGTAAATCTGAGTGTTCGCCGTTTGTGCCGTATTAGGGAAAGGATGTGAAGGGGAGTTGGATTTTGGATGTGGGAGTTGAAGTGGTGGATTTGTATAAGGATCTGTTTATATGGAGGTTGAAATGTTCTATGGATTTGTCTATTGCGGATGTGGTTTCCAGAAAGGGTGGGGATTTAATTTTCTTTGATATTAAATGTTTGAAATTTTTCCAGTCTATGATGATTTGACGGGATATAGGGATAGGGTGATAGGAGAGGGCGTTGATTGTGAACATGACAGGTAGGTGATCGGATTGCAGTTCGTTGTTAGGGTATGGGGCGGTTAGGGCTATGGAACTAGAGTGGATAACTATGTCGAATATGTCATGAGGTAGATCATTTAGAAGGTGGGTTGGTGGCAGAAGGAACGGCTAAATTCACGTTGTAGTGGTCTCATATGTAATTTCTTAAGTATCGTCCAGCATTATTAGTCCTTATGCATCCCCAGGCGGTGTTTCGTGAGTTAAGGTCTCCAGCTATTATGGTTTTGTCTGTCAGTAGGACGTCAAGATCTGAATGGAGTAACGGAGCATTCGGTGGTTTGTAAGCGGAGAGTATTGTAATGGGGCCGTGAGGTGTTGAAAATTCAATTTTGGTGTTCTCTACGTGGGATGTGGGGAGAGGGCGGGAGTTGTGTGTGTGGGATGTTCTTCCGGATGAGGATGGCGGTCCTCCTCCCAGGGTGGGTCTGTCCGTCCGGTAGGTGAGGAAGTCAGGGATAGAAAATGCTTGTGAAGATGTCAGTTTTGTCTCTTGTGTCAGTAGTATTCCGATGGGGTAGTCATTTATGTATAGTCTGATCTCCGTCTTTTTCCTGGAGAGTTGGCCATTAGCGTTCCAGGTCGTTAAATTAGTCAGTCTGTCTTGCCATAATTTAAAAAATATCACAGATCTTAGTCAAAACCGTCATGATTTTCGTCATAGGGTCAGTAGGTGTCTTGAGGATGGTGATGATGTCTTTATCTGAGGTGATGATTTTCTTCGCATCCTTTTAGTAAAGTAAAAAAGTTCCTTTAGGTCAGTCATAGTCGAAGTTAGTGATGATGTCTGTGGTGATTCCGATGATAGTTTGTTCGTCGATTGGTTCAGTACGTCAGCGTATGAGTTGTTCCGGGAATGTTGGCGTGAGTGTCTGATCAATCCGGGGAAAGCAGTTTGTGAGTTGGGTTTTGTTCCGTCTGTTGTTGTTGCTGTGTCTGATTCTGGGTCCTTTTCTGTTTCGTAAGTTGTTGCAGTCTTTCTTGTCGGGCTTTCAGTATGAAGGGGCAGGTAGGCCAGTAGGAAGGGTGATTATCCAGACAGTTTGCGCATTTTAAGATTGAACTATTGCAGGCGTTGGTGTGGTGGTTAAGGGAACATTTGGCGCAAACTGTTGGTCGGTGGCAGTACGTCCTTCGTGTGGTGTTGTCTTTGGCAGTTTGTGGACTGTGGCACTCGGTCTGATGGGAAGTAGTCTTGGAGTCGACAGAGTGGTGCATCATTCTTGTTAGTCCTTGTTTGATGTCGTCTACGTCGCGTGTGTTAACCTCTATTGTGTAGAGTCCAAGTCCTTGCAGGGTCTGGTCGTCAAGTCTTTTCTTCATTTCGATACGTGGTGTACAGTAAAGTTTTGGGCAGTTAATACTGTCAATATGTCTTGGGGTGGGATGTTTGAAGAAAGTCCTCTGAGTACTAGTTTCGTGCGTGGTTCAGTCGTGGTCCTGTGGTGATGGTAATGTATGATGAACTTGTTGTTGGGGGATGTGTCTAGTCTCATGTCTTCAATTCTTGTCAGAAGTTTCTGGTATGCTTGGTTGGTCTTGGGGTGGATGATTAGTTCTTCGTTTCTGTTCTTTGCTAGTAAAACCGTCAGGGCAAATATTTTGTAAGTCCTTTAGTAGTCCAGTTGCGTCTTTTAGTTCGTGGTTGTCGATGTGTATAGTCCCAATATTTCGTCGCGATGGTCCGGTTGTAGCAGTGGTAGCAGGTTTGGTTGGGTCGTCTGGGGGTTGTCAGCAGTGTCAGTCACATCTTCCATTTCTTGTCCATTGTAGTTCTTTTCATTGTTTGTCTGTCTGCAATTGGTCCGTATCGGTTTTGGGAAAAGGAAGGAAGGAGGGTTTTGAGAATGTGCGGTTGGAGCGGGTATGGTTTCGGGCTAAAGTCCGTTCGTCTTCAGTCCTGTCAGTAGGTTTGCGTCCTTCATCACTTCAAGTATTTGTCGTCGTTTTCTTCGTCCAGATGGTCAAGTCGTTTCATACAGCTGTTGCGCGAGTGTCTCCTCCTTGTCAA
>JAHLJT010006793.1:0-45079 GCA_031308135.1 Acheta domesticus
GAAATGGCAGTGGAGATGGTAGTGGTGACACTGGCGATTGTGGAGGAGGCAATAGCGTCGGCAACGGTGGTCGGGGCGAAGATGCCAGAAGTAGTGAAGAAAGTGTTGGTGAAGGCGCAGGAGAGTAGTAAAAAAACGGCAGGAGTGTGGCGCACGTGGCGAGAGAGAGGTGGCGGAGCGGAGAGAGGAACGGTGGAGGACACGAAGACGACGCAACTGACGGAGAGCCGCGGCAGGGGGAGATGTTTGCGGTGGATGCAGGCGAGTCGGAGGTGGAGGCGATGGCGGCGAAGGCGGCTGAGAAGCGGAGGTGGAGCTTCTGGAAGAAGCGGGTTGAGATGGTAGGAGATGTAAACAGTCGTAGCGGAGGCTGCTGCGATGGCGAAGACTTCGCCGATGCTAAGATGAGGAGCAGCGGTGTGAGCTTGTTGCGACGATGGAGATGGGAGAAGCGGTTGAGATTGTGGAAGGGATAAAGTGGTGGCGGTGGCAGCAGCGTTGGCGAAGGCGGCTGAGGAGCGGCGATGGAGCTTGTGGCGACGATGGAGATGGAAGAAGCGGTTGAGATCGTTTGGAGGTAACTGTGGTGGCGGAGGCGGATACGCTGGCGAAGACGTCTGAAAAGCAGTGGTGTGGCTTCTGACAACGATGGAGGTGGAAGAAGCGGTTGAGATGGTGGGAAGGTAACAGTGGTGGCGGTGGCAGCTACGCTGGCGAAGACAGTCTGAGAAGCAGTGGTGGAGCTTCTGGCAACGATGAAGGTGGAAGAAGCGGTTGAGATGGTGGGAAAGGTAACAGTGGTGGCGGTGGCAGCTACGCTGGCGAAGACGTCTGAGAAGCAGTGGTGGAGCTTCTGGCAACGATGGAGGTGGAAGAAACGGTTGAGATGGTGGGATAGGAAACGTGGTGGCGGAGGCAGCTGCGTTGGCGAAGACGGCCGAGGCGGCGCTGGCGGCGCGGACTTTTATGTGCACTTGAGGGCCCCATTACGAGGAGGTGACGAAGCGTGGCTCCGAGGCAGCCTGGCGCCTCCGATGCAGTAACCGCGCCGATAAATCGCGCGTGATTTACGTAGCGTGACGCGGGGCGACGGCGGCGGCGGAGGGGGCGGGGCGGGGGGGGGGCGGGGGCGGCGTCAAGTGGAGGGAGAGGCTGGGGCGGGGCGGGCGCGTGGTGCGGGCGCGGTAGGAGCGTGTAGTTCACGGAGGTCGGAGATGAATGAAAGGAGTATTGTCCCAGCGGGTGGCAGAGCTGGCAGGAGAGCTAGCTCAAGGGGAGCAACAGCGATGGGATGCGAATGTTGAAGTAGGTGAACGCAATGTTAATGGAGATGATTGTAACAATATTTAAGGCGTGAGTTTGAGTTGTGATGACGAGAATGGAATTGTAATAATGGAGAAAGGAACTGTTAACATCCAATAATGAGTTGCACTGAATGAGAATAATGAGAATGCAGTGAAGATGATAGTGACGGACATACAAATGTATTGAATTTTAGGTTAGGAAATCATTTAAAGAATATTAAAGAAAAAAACTGTCGCAAAGAAATGAATACATTTTAGTACACTAAACGTTGTTCTAAACTTTTAATAAAGACAAGCACTAACTATATTGTCTCCTTTCACGTTTGCGACTACGACTGCTCTGATAAAGGATCGTCGTCTGAGAAATGCCACTTAACGCACAGAACCTACACGTCAGCTCTCTCTCCCTTTCCCTCTCTCTCCCTTTCCCTCTATCTCCCTTTCTATCTCTTCCCTTCTATCTCTTTCCCTTCCCACTATCTTTTTCCCTCTCTCTCACTCCCTTCCCTCTATCTCTTTCCCTCTCTCTCCATATCTCTCTCTTTCCCCTTTTCTCTCCCTATCCCTCTATCTCTCTGTATCCCTCTCCCTCAATATCTTTCTCTCTCTTCTCTCATATACACACATTTACACCCAAGTGAAAAAACAGCGACAGGTATCTTGTAACACAGTAATTTAAGAGCTTTTCCGCATAACAAATATTGCGTGTTCAAAACCAAACTATAACTGACAACTTGCTATGTGCGAAAATAAACAGGTATGATTGTAGGATTGTCCTTGCCCCATGGACACTTTTGATTACTTGTGATGTATTTTTTATTGTGGTGAGCAAATGTTTCGGACAAGAATCCATGGATAAGTGAAAACTGAGATGAGTGACAAAAACGTGTAAAGTGACTGATGGTGTTAGAACTACCACTTTCATGGCATGCGAATATTATAACCATTGAGAAAATGGTAATTTGTTTCATTAAGGCATGGGCACATCGTTTTATGAAAAGAGTGTTTTCACATTCACTTTCTACGAAAAGTGAAATTTCAGGTGCCATTATTATGTCCAAACGCCTGCCCAATAAAAATATGGAATGGCTTTCCCAATAAAAAACATGCAATATTTCGACATCATTACTAAGGTTCAGTATTTGATCGGCAACCTCGCTCGTGTATTCACCGCCTCCCCGCATCGCTGCTCCAAGCATTCGGCTCTGTCAAAGTGGTCTTGGTCCGCGCCCACAGGGGCTACCTCTCCCAGCTGACGGAAGCCTCGCGGCTATTCGCTTCTGGGCATCACCGCGTTTGAGACGTCTGCTCCCGGCTGGTCACGAAGCTCCGACATCCGTTCCACCCATCAAACGCAGAACGGTGGAAACGGGGAACGCGAGACAGGGGAACAACTGAGGGATTAAATGCGCGCCGCGAACGTGCTGTAAATTGCAATCCACGGCGCCGGCAGAGTGGAAATATCAAAGGTGAAGGAAAAGGCGAAATGTAAGCGAGCCCTCAACAAGCGATATGTGGACTGATCTTTAGGTCTGCTCAGGCCGGGTTGATTTTACAAATGCGATTGCGTTGCAAGGAGATTAGCAAACGTACTAGTGGGGATATTCTTTCACGTTGAGTCAATACAATGCAGTATAGTAAAATCCCGATTGTTTTTTTAATTGCTAGTTTATGACTTCATTAACATGTACGTCAAACTGATCAATATTACCTTCAAAGCGAAAGCTCAGGAACAGAAAAAAGCTGAAAGTTTCACTTTAATACCTTCTGAAATTTGTTTTGTATAAATATTGAATATCGTTTTGTAGAAGTTGTTTTGCAATAACTTTAATTACCTTACTACACATTTCAACAAAGTTAATAACCTTACTGCACATTCTCAACAAAGTTAATAACCTTAATGCACATTCTAAACAAAGTTAATGGTATAGTTTTCGACTATATACAGAGCATATATTACTTGGAGATGAACAGTGAGCTAAAATAAAATAATTGCGATCTCAAATCTTCAATATTGACATTGATGTTTCTTAACAGTGTCTTAGCATTTACGTGCGGTGTGTCTCTACAAATGGTGTGCCAAAGCACTCTGAGAGATTAAATAGAGCGCGTTTACGAAACAGACTTTGTGGTCTCGGATTTCTATCTACTTCCCTTGTCCTCCGAGTAGGCCGGAGACTTTTGGATGAGCAGACTTACTGCGGAATTCGTTTGAAGATTAAGTATAGATAGGTACACCTACAAAAAATGTCCTTGTAAATGTTGATTCTATTTTGTTATAAGCCACAACATACTCGAATTATATCGATCATTTATTACTGAATACAATATTTATCTCGAAAACGAATCTGCAATATCTCGATGTTTAGTGAGAGAGAACAACCAGTAAAATGTTCGTAGATATAGCCGTAACAACTTCTAAACAAAACAACTTAAACAAAGACCACCATCAGTCCTAGTTGAAGAGTGGATGTTCCACTGTGGAATGCCTGCTATCAAAGTTCTCTTCTTTATTCCATTCTCTTTCTACAACCTCCAGTTATCCGTTTCAGCGACTGCTCACCCTACACGACATTTTGTCTACTGTCTTTCCCATCACCAATAGAGTGTTAAAGTCTACCTACTCTAAGACTCCGCTAATTGTGAAATCAGTAGAGATGAGTTTACTCGTGTGGACTATTTCTATATCCCATACTTATATTATGACCAACCTACGATAGAAACAAGCGAAAAGAAACTACAATACGTGCAACACTATACGTTTACCTAAAACTTGTAACAACGTTCTGTGTGCAAAATGATTATGTTAAAGGAATGAATTATAGTGGGATTTTCGAAAGTAAACAACAATTCAGAACAAGATAAGTTCGTAGGTGTATTATAAATTGAACTTTAACACAAAAAGAAGTGAATCTTCAAATACATGTCAGTAAGGAATTTTTGAAGCTTGTCAAGAATCACTCTTACGTGTGTGCCGTGGAATACATAGCCGCTATGAATGGCGTCTGCTCTCCTAGCAGATTGCAATCGAGAGGGATTTTTTCTGAACCACGAGTGAGACGGATGTTTACCAATCCTTGCACGTTCATCCGTCTCACGCCATCTTTTTCCTCCGCATCGCCTATGGACCACCGCTCTCATTACCTTCTTCCCCTCCCTTTCTTTGACCACACCAATTTTTCCTCCAGCGTCCCGGCATCCCACCCCGCGCCGCCCCGCGCCATCCCGCCCCACACTATCCCTCCCCGTGCCACATCCCGCCCCACACTATCCCTCTCCGCCCCATCCGCCCTGCGCTATCCCGTCCCCGCGATTCCGACTCGCGCCATCTCGCCCCACGCTATCCCGCCCTGCGCCATCCCGCCCAGCTCCATCCCTTCCCGCGCCATCCCGCCCTACGCCATCCCGCCTTGCGCCATCTCGCCCTGCGCCATCCCTTCCCGCGCCATCCTTCCCGCGCCATCGCGCACCGCGCCGCCCCGCACGTCCACGCTGCTCCGCTCCGCCCCGCTCCGCTCCCCCGCGCCCCGCGCGCCACGCGCCGCCGGCCCGCCCCTCTCCGCCCCGCCCCGCATCACTCCGCCCGCGTGTTGAGCGCGCGCCGTAATCTCGTTGAAGTTGGTTCATATCCGCGCGCTCCGCGTGGAATGCGTCGTAAAAGAAGGGCGCGCGCCCTCATTAGGCAGCGGAGGCGCCGAAGCACGCGCCGCCCAACACGCCCGTCACCCTCCCCCCCCCCGCTCTCAGGACAAGGGCAAGGCGGAAGGGCGGTGCCCGGCATACACAAGGCGGACTCTCGCCGGCGGAGGAGAATTTTTATCATGGGAGCGTTGATGGAATCTGCGAAAGCTCGGACATACTCTCCGGTCAAGGTCAGACATACGAGGACCCGTCAAGAATTACGGAGATAACCAGTATACTTGTAAAAGCGGGGTCACGATGACCAGATGTACATTTAAAAGAAGTTTCTCTGTAGAAGTACAACCCCCGATACTATCCCCTATAACTGACTTACGTTCCTCATACTATCCCGCCAACTGCAGCCAGCTGATGTGACTGCAGTGCCTTTGACCGGGGAGGTCCTAAAGATCGAGTCTAGACGGTGGAAAGATTTTCGACACTAACTTAACTTGACAACTTACAAAAAAAACATCATGGCGTCGCTTACCTCAGAAGGCGTGGTGAAGCCATCCTTCTTCTATTCCCGTGGGTGAGCTTAGTTGAACTCAAGGACCGCTGCAACGATAACTGATTCACTCTTGCAACTTCGTTCTCGCGCTGAAACAGAGATATGAGCGACGTCGAGGCTTCCGCGCCAAATTCATGCTCTTGGCTGTCCGGATGACGCCGGTCGCAGGCTGAGTGCCGACGTTTCGATTACCATGTCGCGATCTCATACAACCTCAGGAACATCGCGACATGGCGGCCGAAACGTCGGCAACTCAGTCTTCGACCGGAGTCACCCGGACAGTCAAGAGCACAGAGGTAGAGCCTTCAACCCTCTATGTTTCGGGAACGTCGCGTCAAGGTCGAGATGTTTGCCCCGCCCGCATGACCCGAGGCGCGGCGGCTCCTCAGGTGGGGAACTCGGCCGCGAAGACAGGAAACCTCCCCTCCACCACCTTTTGCGCATACGCACTCCTGTTTTTGCGCTCGCCCCGCTAAAGCGGCCTTTGGGCGTGCTTCAATCCAAGACAATGAGATGGAAAAGAAGTATCAACGGGGGATGTTTGTAGTGCTAGCCGCCTTGGAACCGGATCGGGTTCTTGTTATCTTCAACTGGATGATTGTAAGACCGCGAATTGCAGCTCTCTTGAGGGTTTTTTCCGCACTTGTGATGTTTTGTGTGAGAAATTTTATAATAATATATTAATTATTAATATGGTCACGAGCGTGTCTCTTTAATAAATTAATAAATATATTAACGCTTGGCTTTGCTGCATTGGCTGCTTTGGTGATCTTTCATTCCTTGGTGAATATTTCATTCGCCGAGTGATAGATGCCGAAGTTTTGGTACCCCCACTACCGTAGTTGAGTCTCCTTCCTGTAGAGTTCGTGGTCGTGGTGGAGGGTGGCGTGCCGTCCCCCCTCCCCTCGCCCTCCCAGGCGAGGTCTGCTGAGCGGTGGCCACGGTGTAGGCGATATAGGTGGGTTCACTCTCGGTCTAAAACTGAAGCTAATATGAGGCTAGTTCTCGCTATGTAAGCGCTGCGAACGACGTGGGCATTTTTGGGACAAGATGGTGATCCATTGAATAGCTTTGTAACCTCTGGTGGAAGCCACTTAATCGCGAGACGCCATCATGAATGCCCAACTCGATCGTGCGCACCGTACGGATAAGCGAGGAACTAGTCTCAAACTGGCTTCAAAAATTTTGTCAAAGAGGCGGCTAGTTGACACACCTATATATCTTACACCGTGGCGGTGGCCTATACTGCCATTTCGTAACTTTGTCCCTATCAGAAATCAGCTGTTCACGGTTTCATCCAATCGGGAGCTGGAACTGGAGCATAGTGACGTCACTGTCGTGAAATATAAGCTCCTGATTGGATGGCAGCGGAACAGCTGATTCCTGTCAGGGACAAAGTTACAAAAATCGCAGTATAACCGGCCGCCGCCGCCTCCGGTTTTCACGTGCGCTTCCGAGCTGTGGACTGTGTTAGGTTGGGATAGTGATCGACCCTTTCTACTCGAACTGTTCATTTCTCCTGGTATTTGCTACAAAAAGGTACATCAAGTGGAATAATGAAACATCGCTATTTAGTGGTATGTCTCATGAAACTGCTGATGAACCTGGCAGACCTGGCACGATTTTGTTGTAATAAACTTGTTTCCTGTGAATACTGAGTTATTGCCCTTTGCCCGGTCACATAACTTTTTCTACGTTTCAGGCCCTGGCTTCACGCATTCTCCTTCCAGCCTTCGGCCTTCTCAACACTGCGGATTCCCGCTGATGCATTTTGCCCTGTGTGCAGAATGATTTATGCTGCTATGTAGATTTTGAGAGAGCTCAAACATCTCGAAGAAGTTCTCATACCGAACGGCGACTCACAGTACGTATACACAAAGCAGATTCTTACTGACTTAAAGTTTTGTCTTAGAGGTAATCTACGAAATCACGAAGATGTATCGAACCAAAATAACCTCCGTGAAAAGTACAAAATATGGCAACACAGGACAGGGCTATATCCTTTTACAAGTACTTACATTTTACAATACATTTTTGATTTACCTTTAGTTAAATCACTGCGGGTTCTTGAATATTCTCGAGGAATCATAAAACTACAATTTCTCAGAAAAGAGCTACATTAGTAGAACCTCGTAATTCTGTTCTTGGATATTTTCCTCTCTTAGAGCACCTGTACGTAAGAAAGACTGAGAAGACATAGATGCCATTATACAAGTGCACGTCAACGAGTAATATAATAGGATCTTTCTTCACTTCTTCACTATTCAAATAAAGAACCACTCCGATAATTAAAAACAGTATCACCAAAGTTTTCGGATTGCCTATGAAATAGAATGTAATTCTTTAGAGCGTAGATTGCTTCATTATAATATGATATTTACCCTTCTTCGACCGCTTTATGTTTTTGTAGTTGGTGAGATCTAGATATCACTCTGTAAAGTAAACGCCTTTGCCAATGAGTGTTGGGAATTTTTGAAGGGCAGTATAACATTATCAGCTACTACGATTCATTGGTAAGTCTAACGCCAGATACTGTAAGAACATATTTGCACAAAGCTACTCTTTAAAAAATGAAGTATGGGAGAAATTTTCAACACATGAAAATACTTTTTAAAAGTTTACATCGTCGGAAGCTCAAGACTCAACTAGGTAGATAAGTAATAGCATTTTGCAAAAGGTTTATTATTAAACCATTTGCGTTATATGTCAAAATAATTCAGGGCTCGAGTTAGTGAACTTTAAGTTGCGCATTAAAAGTTGCTTGAAGAGCATAAAATGATATTTTAAAAATTAAATTATATTTCTCTATGTGCTGTTACTTTACATACTTCCATAATCTATGATTAAAATTATTTTTCCTTTGTAAATATAACTCTGTAAATGTTTCGAGAAAACAAGTAATGTTTGAAATTGTTCAGTCGGCTTAAATTTCATTTCTTGGTCGCATTAACAGTAGGCAATTTTGCTATTTTATTTCTCTTTCAACTCATAGACTATTTCCGTTTTTTGTGATTTTGGGAAGTCTTGGTAGCTAATTGAAATAGTAAACTGGTTAATTCTTAGAGATCTTTTAGAATTTATTTAAATAATCCAAAAAACTACATTTGTTAAAGAGCACTCGAATTATTATTCTTAATTACTATTATACAAATTCGGTAACATACCAATATTAATTTTGCACAAATTTTAAACTTCCGAGGTATTAATGAGACTGAATAGCTGCACAATAGTTTTTCTGCTCTATTTCGATGTATTTGTATTAAACATTCTATGAATCTACAGAAAATCCTACCAACGTATAAAAAGAACACTAAAGGGAGAAATAATATTTTCCTGCATTGTTTTAATAGTCAAAAGAATATTAAAGTCAACTTACGAGTTAAGAAAACCAGATATTCTATCAAAATTACCGAATTGGTTGCCACACTACTCGTACTGTTAGTTATGAAGTTACGACTTCGCGCAGCTATATGTTTCCTGTAACCTTGAGCTCATTTTTCAACAAGTGAAAATGACCGATGGCTTCGAAAGGGGTCTTATAACGTACATTTTCCCTGTACAATCTATCATTCATTTTTGGAAATCACGGACCTGTTGCTCTCTTCTTCGTCCCGACGCCTCCACATTACACGCGGGCCGCAGCACCGTCGCTCCCGCGGCGCCGTTGAGGCGTTGACACCGCAGCCCAAGATATCGCCGCCTTTCTTCCGGGGCGGCTCTAACAAGCAAGCAGCCGGTTAAGTGGTAATATCTCAGCCCCAAACGAACCTTGCGGCCTCCACCGCCAGCTGGAAGCCCAGTCAAGGGGTGCCAAATATGACCCCCGCCGCCGCCCCCCGACCCTCCGGCGTTCTCCTTCAATAAGGCGACTCCATTGTCCGAGGCCGGCGTTCGGTGGCTGCGCGGGGGCGATGTGTGGCGGGGCAGGGCGAGGCGTGGAGAAGCGGGGCGGGGCGAAACGGGGCAGGTCGAAGCGGGGCGGAGCGGGCGGGGTGGGGCGGAGCGGGGCGGGGTCGAAGCGGGGTGGGGCCGGGCGGAGCGGGGCGGGGCGGGTCGAAGCGGAGCGGGGCGGGGTGGAGCGGAGGGGGACGGAGCGGGGAGGGGCAGGACAGGGCGAGGCGGAGCGGGGTGGGTCGAATCGGGGCGGGGCGGGGCGGGGCGGAGCGAGCGGGGCGGGGCGCGGTTGGGCGGGGCGGGTCATTACGAGCGCGACCTCCGAGACGCGCCCGCGGGCGATGGGCGATGGACTTCGTGGGCGGCGGCGGCGGGGAGGGGGAGGGGGAGGGTAGGGGTGGGCGGTGCTACAAATGACAACGCGGGCGTGCGGCGATGACAAGCGCCAGGCTCCGCTATCGATCGCTCCTTATCGCCCGGCGGTGCAGGGGCGGGGCGGGGGCGGGGCGGGGATGGGCGAGGCCGCGCGGACGCAGGTGCGCGCGATGGCCGGGCGGCGTAGCCTCCACCGCCGCCACCGCCCGCCGCCGCCCACCGCGCTGGAATGGTGCGCCATTAGCCGTGAGTTACCGTCGGCGGCCGCGGCGGCGCGAGAACGCGTCCCCGCACCTGAGCCCTTCCCGCCCCGCCCCGCCCCCGCGCTGGACCGCTCGCGCGCCTCCGCCGCCAAGTCGCCGGGAAAACCTCGTAATCGCGGGGCGGCGCGATGAACAAAACGACGGGGCGGGATTGGGAGTCGCGGAGCGGGCGACTTCGGAACGGGAAGGCGTGAGGGGGAGAGGTGGTGAACAGTCAGGGCGGGAGTGGAGTTGTGTACGGGTGAAGAGAAGAAGGACGGGGTGATGACCTAGGAGAGATGGTTCTGGATGAGAGAGGAGGAGGGGGAAAGCGGTAAAGGAGACAGACGGAAGAACAGAGAAATAAGGTCGGAAAGATGTGGGTTTGGGGGGATACAGAGTGGCTTGTGATAGGGTGGAGAGGGGCGGGACTAGATTGGACAAAGTGAAGAAGTCGGGATTGGAAAGGTGAAGATAGGTCTGAAAGAAAAGCATTGGAGAGGTAGAGTGGTAGAACATTAAATGAAAGGGCATGATTAGAAGGAGCGAGGACAAGCCAAACGAAGAATGAATGAATGAATGATTGATTGGTAATTCCGAGCGCGTCAACTGCTAGGGTCACTAGTCCCATAATTTTAGTGCATGTGTTTTCCTCGAGAGGTGGCGGTAGTCTTCCCCGCTGGATGGGCGTTGGCTAACACAGTTTTCTCAACCAGGTATCTCTCACTAACGGAACATCGTCCCAACCGGGACAAGCTCTAAGCTCCCGATCGGTCTCTGGGCATGTGTGGTACGTACTGCGTGTGTGTGTGTGTGTGTGTGTGTGTGTGTGTGTGTGTGTGTGTGTGTGTGTGTGTGCGCGCGCGCGTGTGTGTGCGTGTGTGGGTTAGTAAGTGGTGAGATTAGGACAAGGAAAAGAAAGGAAAAATCGCGGACGGTCCGTAGTCTGGTTATTAGGGTACTGCTTCGACATTTGCCCAGTGTTGACCTGAGAAACCATGATAAAATACCGATCAGAGCAGCTGGTTGCTAGAACTCTCCTCCAGACTGCAACAGTGCTCTATCTAGCTATCTGGCCCATGTCGAAAATCCTGCTACCGTCGGGATTCGACCTCCAGGACCCTGCCGATCAGACTCACTGCGGTGACTAGTTGGTGCCCTGAACCAACTCTCAGGGTTCAAAAGAGCTGCGCGGGGCGGAGCGGGGTGTGACGTGGAGGGGCACGGCATGATGGGCCGTGGTGGGGCGGGGCCAGGAGGGGCGGGGAAGGGAGGGGAAGGGTATGACGGGGCATGGCATGGTGGGGCCTGGTGAGGCGGGGCGGGGCTGGACCTGATAGGGCGCGGCGGGGCGGGGCGTGGCGGGGCCTGGTGTGGCGGGGCGGGTCAGGGCGGAGAGTGGTGTGGCGTGATGTGTCGTGGCTGGGCGTGGAGTGACGGAGCGGGACAGAACGGGGCCGGGCGGGGCGGGGCGGGGCGGAGAGTGGTGTGGCGTGGCGAGGAGGGGGCAGAACGGGAGGGAATATGGCGGGGCGCAGACTGATGTGGCGTGGTGGGGCGTGGGCAGATTCCGAGCGGCTGAGGTCGCTGTGCGCAGAGATCCAGGGAACGCGGGGGAGCGACGTCTGAGTTGATGGCGCGGTAGCACCCGCGCAATGTGGGGATGGGGGGGGGCGGGCTGCGGCGGCGGCGGCGGGTCAGGTGCGGGTGATACGGGAATGGAGGTTTATGGAGATAGCAGACTGTGCAGGAGGCTGCGGCTGCGGCAAACGAGAACGAAGGACGCACGAGGTCATGGTTGGATATTTCGCGGAAGGACATTAGAGAGAGGGAGCTGTGGCGGCTTTGATGGGAGAGGCCTGAGGGAAAAACAGTTTCCAAAGAGATCCACGTGACTTGCGGCCAGACTTCTTGTACTTTTTGTCTCAACCCTTTCCGCACGTTTCATTACTTTTGTGTGGTTTAAAACTTCTATAAATAATTTTAAAGAAGAAAGTAATTGTAAATGCTGAACACAATCGCTTAAATTAATGAATACATTTTTTAAAAAAATAAGTGTTTACAAAATTTTCATCTTCTTTATAAATTATTCTTTTATATAAACCATTTTACTAATTTTTTCGCAAGATACTGAATATCATTTTTATATACTTACGTATTTTATATTGCGATTTTATGGAAATACATATCTTTGAGTCTTTATGAAATGTTCTTTTGGTTTTATTATCATTAGAGATCGCATATCTGACGAGTACACTATGAAACAATAAGTAAACATAATACTGATATTCGAAAACCAATGCTAAATGATATATCAAATCTGAGCACACGAAAAGGGACCTAAAAGTTACCATTCGTACGTGATTTTCAGATATGATCACAGAGGTAAATGGACAGAAACTCTCAACACAACACAACATCAAATCCCAGAAATATATATCATGACGCAATTCGTATTAAATATCAGTAAGAGAAAACCTTCCTTCATAATTGTTTTTTTTCACCTTGGCTTGTGAGAGTGATATTACTTTCTAAAATACGTACGTATATGTGGCTCAATATACATAGTAAAGAGAAAGTTATCCAATACTGCAGAAAATCTATTTCAAAATGGGGCGCGGGGGCAAGGGCAAGGGCGAGGGCAAGGGCGAGGGCAAGGGCGAGGCAAGGACGACGGCGAGGGCAAGGGTGAAATCAAGGACGAGGGCAAAGGCGAGGGTGAGGGTGAAGGCGTGGGCGACGATGAGGGTGAGGGTGGGGGTGAGGGTTTTTGCGAGGGTTATTGCGACAGCGAAGGCGAGGGCAAGAGCAAGGTCGCAGACGAGGGGGCGAGCAAGGGCGCGGACAAGAGTGAAGACGAAGGGGAGTGCAAGACCAAAAGTGAGATGAAGTCGAGAGTTGTAGCGAGGGGCGGGAATGCCCGAGAAGGCGAAGGGGAGAACGAGAGCGCCTGCGAGGGAAATGCAATGGCAGCGAGCGAGGATTGGCAGCGCTAATGCGGGGGACTTGAAAAGATTCCGGCGGCGCCGCTGCAGTCAGTTGCAGAGGAGCTCAGAGGCAGCGGCGGTGAGGGATTACGGAGGACGAGGGGAAAGAGGCGGGGGCGAAGACATCGGACGAAGCAGAGGAACGTCATGTCATCGAGTGAAAATAGAGCTATTCACTTCAACAATTGGATTGTAAATCGTACTTATCCTCGCAACAAAGCGGAAAACCCAATGTAATGAAAGCAGTCCAAGTGAAAGAATACAGAGTGACTTCACTGAGCCATTGTTCTGATGGAATGTGATCCTGAAAGATGAAGAGATTTGGCAAATGGGAGGAGGATATACTTCCCTTTCTTCTGAATACTATATCCACATCTACGTTAATTTCAATTTTGCCGCGATGCACATGTCGTATGACATCTGACACGGAAGTAATGAAATGGTTCGACGTTCTTATAATTTGTGTGTGACGAAAAACTAAATAAAAGTTATTTAAACATTATTGCTTCTTTCTAGAGTTGATGAGCTACCCGTAAATTTTTTTAATTAATTGAAATAAAAGACCAATCGGTCGACTCTAGAATTTCTCTTAATAATTAAACAACTATGATAGGAAACTGTTCATCTGATGAACGATCTTCAGCTGTCCCTGAATCTTCAGAATGTCTTTGCCCCCAGTGAGTTAAATGAGCTATATTAATAACAATAACAACGAAATAATAAATTTAACGAAAAAACTACTCTTTTTTCTTCAAAGAGAATATAATCTTATTTAAATAGTTCGTTTGTTAGCATACATTTCAAACGTCGCGTGCTGAAGGTAGTCTAAACTTTCCCAAAATCCGCGCACTAATTTCCAACAGAGGGAACAGAATAATTTCTTGTGATGAAGTTCTTTGGAAAATAAGCTCTTTGAAACGAGGCTTCAACTGTCAAATGCTTTCAAACATGACCGAAAGATTGCGGCATCTCCTGGGAACTGGGCAGATAGCGTAGTACGTTGTAGCCAATTCTCAGAAGGGAACGCGTTTCCGTTTAAGACGCGAAGAGGTTGCATTGTTTGAAAATCAGAGAAGCTGAGTGGTATTACAACGGATCGCCTCGCCAGGTCGCGGCTAAGTAATACGCGCGGTTCGACTCCACTGATAGCTGTATTATTACGTAAGTTGATTACCGTTTCAAGGCCAAGTGGCATTGCATTCTCTGTGGACTAGAGTCTGGAGCGCGCTACTACACGATGCGCGTATAAAATAAAATATGTGAGGAAAAACTCGTTGCGTGTGACCAAATATAGGTAAAACTAACAACTTATTCCATACTTCACGATTATTACGCGGAAGTGCTAATCTTCTCAATTGCTTTCGTTTCAGAAATGTTCCCTGGAATTAATGGATAGGAAGATGCGCAGCATGTTCTAGTGTTATATTGTCAGCGAGCTCTCCTAAAAAATCTCAAGGTAAATTTGCAGCCTGAACATGCAGTGTTGGCCGAAAATAACTTAAAAATTGCCTTATTTTATGACATGTTTTTGAACAACAGATTTCATTCGGGATGTAGTTGTAGGGACATTCGGAAAAAAAGTGTAATCCTTTGCAAGTTTCAAAAAACTAGTGATTTCAACGAAAATTAATGTTGCGCTATTCTTTTAAGCGTTCTTTACACTATCCAAGGACAAAGTTTAATAAAATGTTAACCAATTTTTCACAGTATTTTGAAATTCTTGTTGGGTCTTCATGTAAAGCACACCCACAAATGACAATATTCGTTTCATACTGGCAGGTCTTTTAGTTTGTTCTGATGGATCGGGGAATATAAATTTTGGAGAAAATCTGATCGATTTAAAAGATACCATTGGCCCAAAACAGATGGACAGCCAGCCAGCCAGAGCACGTTTCGCCGATAGTCGATTTTTCAGTACGATCTACAAAACGTGGATTATTCCTAAATATTGGAACAAGATTTATGTACTTTTTTCGTTACCAGAGCCACGCAGTAAGAGCTTTCTGTCAAAAGGTCTCCAATTGCCGGTGCATGTTCACAATACTTTTTCTTCTTAGTAGTTAAGCGAGGAAGTAAAAACATTTAATGGAAAAGGGACCAAGAAATGTAGTAGCCTCAACTTATCTACGCACGTCTATGTTCTCTATTCATTCACACACACTCTTGACACTGTATACCCTCAACCACACACCATTAAACTGCCATTCACCAACCATTCTGCCATCCTTTCTCCTTCCATCCACACATTTATCACTCAATCACATAGCCATTAATCCGTTACTCCATCCAGTCATCTACATATCCATTCACATAACCAACCTTCCATTCCTCCATTTTCCTACATTCACCCATCGCATCCTGTTTCATATTTGTGTCTATCCACGTGTCACTCCTATCCACCCTACAACCAGTACCCGACAACCATCACACTAAAATCACCCGCCAACAGTCCCATCCACACACCGTCGAACCTTCACTTCCCCTCTACTCTCCCTCCATCTCGCCCTCATCCTCCCTTCAACTTCCTTCCAACTACCCCCAAGCGCCCCCCACTCTGACTGCCGGTCACCGCCGCCCAGCCACACCCCAACCGCACCCCAATGCGCCGCTTCTAATTTCGTTTGTCCCCGGACAAGACTGAGCAAGAGCGCGGTTTATTCGCCAATTTTTTCCTTTTCTTGTTAAACTCGAGGGGGCTTTTTTTGCGCCGAGCATTATTCTGAGGAGCGAGTCCTTCCGGGAGAAATTGTTTTTGTACGGGGGTGGGGATTGTGGCCTCGCTTATGAGACACAATGTCAACCGACAAACGGTCGCCCGCCCTCTGCCATGTTTATCTGAGGACTTCAGTCGGCCGCGTAAAAAAGCCGAAACGTTTGGGGCGAGAAGAGGGCTGCTCGTTTGCCCCAAAGTGTGATTTCTAGACGTCAAGAGAAAGAACATGCAATGTTTATTTTGGGCTGAAGGTAGTTTTCTTAGAAAGGTATCAGATAAAGAAGCCCCAAGTAGTCGCAGGAACTTTACGTACTGCTAACTGGTGCAACAGGCAATGCAAGAAAATTAGATGGAAAATTAGAAGGAAAAGTCAAACTTCACTAAAAGCGGGTCCTTTTAGTGAAGAATAAATGCACGGGATACCAGAATTCTTATAATAATTTGTTTTACAACATAAATGTGCTTCCTGGTTTAAAACTATTCTCGTAACTCGACAACGTCACTTTCAAATGAACTTCAGATTCTTAAGATCTTAAAATTGTTTTTGATCTAAATGTAAAAATATTTGCTTTGCACTAAATATCAAGTGAAGAAATATGATGCGAATATCTATTTAATCTAAATATTTATTCACATTACCTGTTACCTGTTGCAAAAAATTATTTCTTGCACTAACATTTGATTTTAAAAAAGACAAGACTAGCTTTCAAAAACTTCTGTTTATAAACGAGGGTTTCATGATTTTATACGATAGTTCAAATGAATACAGGTGGGATGGAAAATATATAATAACACACATGTTATTTCTTCATCATAAGTGGCTCAGTGCATCAACCTGAGATCACTGTAGTCCCTCTGACCGGGAGGTCCTAGGTTCAAGTCCCGATGGCGGCAGGATTTTCGACACTAGCTTGTCAGCTAGGTCGAATTTAGTCGGTGTCTGGAGGAGAATTCTAGCTTCCGGCTGCTCTGATCGGTAGTTTTCCGTGATTTCTCCGATCAACATCAGGCGAATGCCGGGGCAGTACCCTAACAAAACGGGTCACGGACCGCGCGCGATCTTGCCTTCCTCTTCCTTGTCCTATCCTCTCTTACACACACATTTATACTAACATACACTACACTACCACACAAGCCGGGAGACCGGTCGGGAGCTTACAGCTTGTCTCGGCTGGGGCAGTGCCCCGCTGGTGGGAGATACTTGTCGAAGGGAAAACCCCGCTAGTCGGCGGTAGGTCGGCACCAGATCTCGCCATCCAGCGGGGAAAAGATCATCGCGAGAAAAACACTCATTACACATACGGGACTAATGACCTAAGTTGTTGACGCGCCCGGAAACATCAGTCAATCAATCAAACCACATCATAAGAACCCAATTCTTTCACTCTCTCTCCTAAGCTATCCATAACCTAGATGTATATAATTTTGTATCAACTTTTATTACGAAATACTGCGGATCTTTGTCAACAGAATACGCAGTTTTGAAATTAACGATTACTTACAAAATTACCTAACATTCTATTTAATGAAAAAGAATGTGACATTTGTATTTTTTCAATTGACTTCTAGTACTTTGTAATGATAATTCCGAGAGAAACAAGATAACTATTTCGAGAAGTTGAATCAGATCCTCTTACGGTTTGCAAAAAATACACTGTGGCAGCCACTGATATTGAAAACTGGAAGGCTCTTGGAAAATTTTCTTTATTAGCGAAGGTTTCATGATTTTATATGTGCACCTGAATGCGTGTATAAGTACGTCGTAAAACTAATAAATTATATTTTCAGTGACTATTATCATATTCCTGTTCATTTATTTAAGTACATTACCCTCGTGTGGCTCATTGACAGAACGCTAGCTTTCCATGGGGCTATGCAAGGTTCGGTTACTGGTGAGGCAAAAATAGAGCTGTAGCTTTCTATTACAATAGTCTCAGTTTCTACAGCTGTGTGACGAAAGAAATCCCAGACACTGCAATTATGCAAGATACCGTGATGAGGGTGTGCCAAACTCGCCGCATGAATCCCTTACACCCGAGCACTTTTGAAATTAACTATTACATACAGCGTTACATTCATATTCTTATTTAATTATTCTTATTAATCATCAACATTCTTATTTAATGAAAAAGAATGTGACACATCTATTTTTTCAATTGACTTCTAGTACTTTGTAATGATAATTTCAAGAGAAAGAAGATCGCTATTTCCAGAAGATGAATCAGATCCTCTTATGTTTTGCAAAAGTTCACTCCTGAGAACACTGCCAGCGGGCAAAAATAGGATTGATCCGACCCTTAAATGTCAAATAAATGCATACATGCATACTTACATACACACTTATATACACATTTACATGCACACTTACATGCACACATACATGCCCACTTACATATAAACTTGCATGTATGTATGTATACTTGCATGCATGCATACGAAACATACATGCACACTTACATGCATACATATATGTACACTTATTTGCACCCTTACCTGCACACTTAAGTGCATTCTTATTGTATGCGTGTATGTATACTTACATGCATACAAAGACGCATACATACACGCAAACATACATACATACATATGAACATGCATACATACATGCATTTGCCAACCTCCCTCTATTCATGATTATAAATCCTTCCTATTTACTTTATCGTAAATACAAAATTATATCGTTTATTGTATATACAATACTGTATCGTACACATGATACACATCCTAAACTACATAGTATATACTATATCGTATTTTGTAGTACATCTTATAAACCTATATGCACCATGTGACCTTTCTTTCGCCACATCAAGTTTCAAAACAACAGACGACATCATCACAACATTCCCAATTGACTTCCCCTAATCAGTAACAGTAATTCCGAGGCGCGGCGCGGCGCGCTGGGTCGGGCCGTGCCAATGGAGCGGAATCGCGGCACCGCAGCGTGGAGATTCCTTGGAAGCGGCGCGCGCGGCCAGTGGCGCAGATCGGCGGCGGGAGGGGGAGGGGGAGGGGAGGGGGCGGCGCAGGTGAGCGCTGCCTAATGGGCGTCCGCGCGCTGATTGCGAGCGCCGCGCTTACGCCTTAATTGGCTTTTAGCCGCGTCCGCCGCCAGGCCCCGCGGAGCGCGAGGGCTCCACTCGCTTCGCTCGCTCCTCAGCCCTTCACATCGTCGCCCTGCCGCTCCCGCTTCTGGCCCGTGCGGCTCTCGTCTCATCGTGCTCGCGCCAAACTCCATTCTGCCCCTGGCCTTTGCCACCCTGCACTTTGCCTCCACACCCTACTTCGTTGCCCTTTGTTCCATTCAATATTGGTTCAACTCCTCTCACCCGTCAAGCTCTCCCTTCCCCACCTGCTCTTTCTAGTACGAATCCAAAACCCTATTTTACCCCTTCCGTCGCCTAGCTGCATTTTCCCTCCACATTTGTTATTCTTGGCTCCAATATTGGTTCAACTCCTCTCGCCACTCAAACTCCCCCTTCCCCACTTGCTCTTTCCATTACAAATCCGAATCCCCATTCTATCCCTACCTTCGCGTACGTGCACTGTCCTCCAAGCTATACTTCATTATTCTTTGCTCAGTTCAATTTTGTTTCAACTTATCTCGCCTCGCGAGCTTCGCTCTGTCTGCCCTATTCCTTCCCCACCTTCCCTCTGTAGTTTACATCCTCCCCTGCTGGTTTGCTCCACTGTGCACCCTGGACTTCCGTTCCGCTCACGCCCAACACCCCCTCCCCCATAGAACTTCATCCCGCTCCGTCCAACCCCGCCGCACTCCACTTTATCTTCCTGAGCCCTCTTCAATCTCTTCCTCTTCTGGCTCAGCCACTCCTCTCTTCTCTTCTTTTATTCCTGCCACAACACTCTCGATATCCTTATCGCCTAATCTCGCTGGCTCTCTACGTACCCTTTCCAGCCATATCCTAACTCTCTCCTCCCGACGCAGCCAACTATCCCAAACCAGCCTATTTCCTCCTTGTCTTCCACTGCCATTTCCTACCTCCATTCGTCGCAGACGTCGTAGCTCATCTCCACGTCCCTCTCCGTCCTTCTCACTCCCTCTTACATCTCACGTTTTTCGTTTATGCCCCACCCTTCCCATTTCACCCTCCCATTGCCCTTGAATTGTTTTGTTATAAACAGAAAGAAAATTGGGGTAAACGATAATTGGGATCTATGTGGAATTCGCTGTATAACGACTGGCAATTGACGACGTTCGTATTGAGGTATTTGGGTTAAGATAGCGAAACAAAAATATCGCCAATTTGACAAGGACACTCTCTTTGCTTATGCATTTCCAAGTTGACCGAGAGGTTCTGGTCTTTCACTCTGGAGATGAACATAAAACATCCTTGAGTGTAACAATGTTCGTAACGCCAAATGTCCGAAACATGTTATAAGTATAGGGTGAATTTCTGTGATGTTGCATATTTTAGTTTGTTGCTTCAGTGCAGAGTTTAGTGGAATTTTCTTGACATTCTATTAGAACTGGATACCCTGTAGATTAATGTCAGTGACCCTGCCGCAAATCCTGACTTCCATTCACAAGCTTCTGCATGGATGTGATACATTGTTCGGCTACTTTCAATTACATCACATTGTTAGGAAAATGTTACAATATATAGTAAAGCACGTTTGTCTGCTTTGGACAGTTTGATTGTCTCGTAAGCAAAATAGAATATTAAACTAAAATTAAAACCTTCTATCTCGTGTCAATAAAAGTCATTTAAAGGGTTTCTCTAGCCATGCGTAGTTTCATAAGTAACCTAAGTGATGACTATAATGTTGAGTCTAGTTTGAACTATTCAATAATTTGGGCAGCACAAAAGATTCGGATTTAGATGTTTTCACAAGTTTTGTAATCATGCATTTCAACTTGTTTGTTAATTTGGTGGTAAGTAGGTTTGATCGTTTGATAATTCACAGTCATAAATTAATTCAATAGTTGCTCTCTCCATTCTTATTTCGCAAACTTGACCACATTCTGGTTATTTCAATGTCCCGACATAGTACGTACCCACAGACTTTGAAACAAATATTATTTCGATGTTTTTTCAGAGTTTTTAAAAAAAGAAGAAACTCTGATTGATGGAAGGAAAATACGAATACTAGATAAGAAAGACTCAACAGTACTTAAGATTTTATTTTTATCATTTAATTTATTTAACGGCAAAAACAGTTTGAAATGCAGACATTCACAACTGATACGAAAAACAGGGTTGCAGAAAAAGTAAAAAAAACTGGACCTCAGAAAACAAACTTAATATTATCTCACTATGAACAAACGTATAAAAATGTTTGGCAATACATTGTAATCGTAGTTAAAACAGAAGTATCTCGCATTCCAGAAGACTCCAACAAAAATATACCGAAGGGAAGAAGCGACATGGAAAGAATTAAGAAGTGTGGCTGAAACTTATTGAGAGGTCAAGGGAGACAAATGTTTCTTCCATGTTGGGCGGAAGGGAATACTGATTGATTGACATCCAGTCATGATAACATCACATTCAAACGAAGTCTTTGTACTTTACCGCAGTTAATGTGGCTCCGCATGGCCCGTCGCCCTCTTATTGTCTCTAGCGCAGAAGCCTTGACTCACGCTGTTGCTGAAGACTTCCCACTCTCCAGGAGTTTTTCTACCCTTATCGACCCTGCCAATTCAGTCGCTGTCTGGAGGGGAATTAAGCGGCCGGCTGCTCTGATTGCTAGTTTTTCCGTGGTTTCTCCGATCAACACTAGGCGAATGCTGGAGCAATACCCTAACAAACAGGCCACGGGCCGCGCGCGATCGTTCCTTCCACTTCCTTGTCCTATACTCACCCCTTACATACACTTACACTAACATGCACTACACTACCACACATGCCGGGAGACCGGTCGGGAGACCGAGCTTGTCCCCACTGTTGGGAGATATTTTGGTAGGGGAAACCCCACTAGCCGACGGAGGTCAAGCGGGGAAAGATCACCACCACCTCCTTATAAAACATTGCATTACACATACGGGACTAATGACCTCAGTAGTTGACGCGCCCGTAATCAATAATAGTCAATCAGTCAACCGACCACCATCTCCCCAACCCTCGCCATTTTCGTCGCCTGATTCCTCCGTCCCTACCTTCCCATTTCCGCCGCCCAGCCTCACTTGAACTGACACTGCTCGTGCTTCTGTACCACCAACACCACACATCACCTTCTGCCGGTCTTGCATCTCGCGGCATCCGTCCCTTCCCGCCCCTTCCACACCCGCAGCCTCTCGCCTTCCGCCCCCACCCTCCGTTCCCCACCCCGGCTCCGCCTAGTTCCCCACCCCTGCCCGGGGGGGCTCGCTCCCGCTCTCCGCAAACATTTGCTCCTGGTTTCTTAGGACCCTCGTGATTTGCTCGCTCGAGATGAGAGCTGGCTACTGCTTGTCCTGACAGTCGGTCTTCGGCGTTTTCTGCTGGCCATCGCCACTGCTGCACTGCGAGGAGTGATGCAGCTGTTTCAATGAATGAAGAAGTAAGACTCCATCACAAACAATGAAACAGATCGCAACAAACAATTCTGAAACTGCTTCAATACAACGTATGATGCAATGGCTTCGCTTCAAGGTATTCTGCAAAAACGTAACTTACTGAAGTGTTACATGTATTTCAGCAACCTGTGTACATAAGTAACAGAACTAATTTATTTCAGGAAAGGAATCTCAAACAAATTCAATAAAAAGGGAACTTCGCTACACGAAATGTTGCACATACTTCACTCCATCGTGACTTTTTAAACTATGTGATGTAATGATAGGATAGGAGTAATGATGATTAGTGACCGCCGTAAGTCAGACAATAAGAATCTCAAGATCCACTCTATAATATTGGGACAATATTGACAATTAATATGTATTTATCAAGTGAAAAGATACCACTCACCGACTCTCTTTACGTAGCTTTTACTTATTAGTTTATGTATTTACCTTACATAAGCACTCCGAGAGGGATTGAAAGGTGGAATTTCACTACTCTCTGTTTTCTAACGAAATGGTTTCATATTCTGTTTTCTAACATTAATAGTTTCCATGACTGAACATTATAAAAAATAATACTAAAAAATAAATTATGGGCTTGTGAAATTACGAAGTGTAAATGACTACATAAGATATAGATCTACTGCGAGCTACTTCGGAACAAACTGCCATTCCATTCGTTGTTATGCCCTTCGGAAGGAAGGGCATTGTGAAACCTCACACAAAGTGGCGAAAGCACACGTAGCTTTCATTCTAGAAGACAGATGACCAAAAGTTATTAATGGCACTTCGATGGAATAAGGCTGAAAATGTGGAACACGAAAATTGCATTGCTGTGAAATACGTTATTTAAATTAAATAAGTCCACACAATTCAAATATATTTATAAATTGAATATTAAATAATGTAATTCTTAAATTTTGTAATTAATTTTTTTGGGCAAGATTTTCTCTGCCTGCTGCTTCAGAGCTTTTTTGACGAAAAACCACTCATCAGATTTTTCAATTTATTCCACGCTGGCTTTGTGGCGTATTTCAATTTACCGCAAATTATATTCCCTTTAGCACCTGTAATTGCTTTGGTAAACCACAAACTGATAAATCCACTTTTTAAAGTAATGAATTAATAATTATAAAAATTAAAGTACAACCTTTATAATTTTAAACCAAAACAACTTTTCATTCGAAACCAAACTCGCCATAATATCACTTGCATTTGTATAGATTGTGGGTATTTTGGGAGAATATACTCGTAGATAAACTAGTATTTACACAGAGCTTAATCAGAATTTTATCAATCATCAGAATTTTCTATTTTCAATTAAAAATTATATTTTTTTTCGAAGAAAGTAGAATTTTCTTTCGTACTTCTTAAATTAATGCAAAGAATATCCCATTACAGGGATAATTGGGCACATTAAATCTAGAGATAATTATTGAATAATAACTTCTCAGGAAAATTAATTCAAACACTGAATCGAAAAACTATTCAGTTTCAGAAGTTACGTACGAAAATATTCTTGTGATATTTTTATTTTCGTCATTGAGGAATTTTATTTTTTCCTTCTCGTAGTTTCAAAAGGACTATTCAGAATATCATGAACAAATGACTATAAGAGACAAAAATACAAAAATTCAAAATATCTTGAATTTATGCAATAGAAATAACTTCAGCTTCTTTAATTATGTTACGTAATATTTCTTTCTTCTCGGTTATGGACTTAAATTACAGAAAACTAATAACCAGTGTGAAATATCGTACCATACGAGTATGTTTATCAGAAACCCAGATTATGGTCCACAGTGGAATTTTAGAAAAAATTAGTTACTGGAATAAGATAAAGGAAAATATTTATTGAAAAAGTGTAAACGAAGACTTAAATAACATTGAAACATAAATGTTAGACCAGAATCTATAATGCAACTTTACAAAGCAATCCCAACCATCACCTACTGCTACGAAACTTGGCCCTGAACAGCGAAACCCGCTTCAAGAATCCAAGCCTCAGAAAAATGAAATTCCTAAGATCAATTCGCGACCCTAAAGTAAAAAGGTTCTATCTGCACCGCAGTAAATTTTACAGGAGAGCATTTCAAAGTTTTGCTCCTCTCTAAAACAAAACTATTTTATTAAATGTATTGAAACTTTGTCAGTGTACTTGACATCCAAGCACAAAACTGTAGATTGATAATTATTCTAAAAGCATTGTAACTTTGGTAGAAGCCAAGACCCTATTTTTACAGATAGAACCTTTTTACTCTCAATATGCATTTTCAAGTTCGAGCAAAAAGGTTCTATCTTTGTTGGTAGGAAAATGTGACTGGTATATTACTTAAATAATTGCAAATATACATGTAACTGTATCATTTATTATATTTTTAAAAATTTAAAGAAATGTGCTTACATTTAAGTAAAAATCTTATTTAAAGTACTCAATTTTAATTTCATGTCATTACTTAGCCTTGGCCAACTAGAAGTGAAAAAAGTAACCTATTGTAAATTACTGAATTACTCCTAAATTTGAAATGATATATTACAAACATATTAAAGTAAAATGTCGCTTAGCCATAATATTATTTTTGTTTTTTAAGCAATTCTATGAAGTAGGTTTGATCCAGAGTTGGCATCCATTTGAACATGTATGCTAAATCGGCTACCATTTCCTTATTTAAAAACTTCTCTTTCGCCACGTACGTTTGCACAGGCGGATAGATGGAAGAAGAACTTTTCGCCACCCATCTTACAGAAATGTATGGTCGCACATTTACGGTGGAAAATTGTGAATCAGAATGTTTAATTTTATACTCTACTTCAGCTAGTCTTTGAGTGAATTTTAATTGCGAAACTTGAGAGAAAGGTATTTATTAAATGAAGCTGTTTGCTGCTTGTATGGAAATCCTTACAATGCATTGTTTTCATCTGAATAATGTTAAGTGACGTTTTTCTATTTACTGTCAAATGTATCCGCATGAAAGAAATCGGTGACCAGAATTCACTAGCTCTCAGAGATTTCTCTATCTGGTAATTAACATTGTGTACTTCCTGAATACACAAGTGATCAGCAGTAGAGTATTTCAAACTATGTCATCGATTTGTGGGTGTTTTTTTAGAAAGTCCTTCATTGTCAGAGACAACATCTGTATTGTTTCGGGGTACACAGCTATTGCCTCCACATTATAATATGTTTTACCTTAGGTGAGGTTGTGACCGAACGTGTAGGTCGGCCGTGGGGAAATTTCGTGGGTAATTTGGCTCTTGTTGAAATTTTGAAAAAAAAACACAAAGTTGAAAGCCACAAACATTAATATAATTGAATCTTCAAAAAAAAGAAACACAAATTGCAAAATTACCTAACATGCACAGATAAACAAATGAACAAAGAAAAATACAACACTGAACAGCGTAAAAAAAAACTTTTTGAGGAAAAATCAACTGCAAAAATTATGAATTTCAAAGTTGGCACAAACTAGCATCACAGCAACATCTTCTGTGACAAAAATAAATTGAAATCCAACAAATTGAATCAAAGATATCTCTGGGGAGATGAGTGCACATAATATTACATCAGAGGGTAGAGCACAGGTATTTCGGATGACAAAATGCCTCAGCACTTTCTGTTTACAAAAATTGCAATTAACCCTTCCTCAACATACACTGCATTAGCTTACATAGTAGTTTCTTGCAAAACAATTCACTTCAATTACAAAGACATATGTTGTGTACAATTAAAATGAATAAACATAGTTTTGAAAACACAGAATATTCAAAAGAAGTTGCAAAAAAAAAACTAAACATGTGTGTTTACACCATAAATGTGAAACATTTATTACAACCTACACCTTTGGTTGAAATTAAAAATATGTTTTATTTTACTCAACAGGCATCCAAATTTCAATAAATATTTCAAGATATTTAAGTTCACTTAAATTCTTCAACAGTTCATAGCAAATATACTTTTATAACCTTTTAATTGTTCATAAATAACCCAAATTGTTTCTAACTTGATTTGGATTTTACACTATCATCAAAATGTTCTTTTTGATTTAAAGACAGAAACTGCACTTGCAGTTTATTAACGTGACAAGATTCTTTCATAAATAAGTGATGTTCTCCATTTAGAAAGACACACTACTTCAAATATCTTTTGAAAATAGTACACAATGATTATGGAAATACCAATGGTCGGGTATATCATACATTATGCAAGAGTGTTAATGGCAAAAAAAACAACATTAAACAATCTGACAGTGAACTACAGGAACAACACTTCAACCTGCATTCTACAGTCAATTGCTTCAAAATTCTCATTACTTTTTATAGTGTCACATACAAAATTGTTTTGTCTTTAACACCGACCTTATTTCGGTGGCCGTGGCGTTCGCCACCAGCGCAAAACTCACAGGGAACTAATGCGGCTGCCGACGCTCTGTCTTGGGCCTAAGCACGTGTTCTCTCTGTAACCACGTCGTACTCCAAGACCAGATGCCTCCGTCGAACGCGCATCTGCTGTGTGGATTTAGCCACCACTGGGCCAAACCTCTCCTGTCTCGCTAACTGGAGCCCGCGGCCCCACACCATCAGCTTCCAAATTCACGCTGCTACCTCACGCTGCCGCTTCTCGAAACATTCTGCGCACTCTCCTCACACCGCCGTTACAACCCCTTCTTTTCCGCGTAGGGGGAGGACAACTGTCTACCCCCCGCCACCCCTCCAGCGACCGCTGATAAGGCGACGGGTTACGTAATCGCGCGGCGAAGCACGCAGACGAGGTCTTTCTTATCGATAAATAATTAGTGACTGAGCAAGCTCAGGATCGGTACAAGGTTTGAATTATTTTTTCCAAAATTTGGGAAACGGCATTTGCAATGTCATTTCCAGAATGGCCTGTGTCAATTTCTGTCCAAATTGCTCAATATACATTTTTGGTTGGGAAAACATGAACTGTCATGTTAAATAAATTTATTTTTCCCCTAAAAATACTTGTTTGCTCTCGGAATTCCTATCACATTTTCTAAATGAAAGGGCACTACAATTGTATGTTCATCTTTGATCTTATGATCTTCCTCTCTTTCCTTTCTCCTGTTTTCCTTGTTATCTACGTTTTCAGTGTATTTTAATTTTAAATCATTAGAAATATTATTTTCCAAATCGTTAATTCTGTATTCGCATCTGTCCGCTTTGGCTGAAAGAAATCCAAATTAAATTCTTCATTAAAAAGATTCCGATATATAGATAATTTTACAAATTGACATCTTTCGTTTACACAACATTCCTTGTAGAGGCCTTCCTTTTTCGTGATATTTAAGTTGGAGGCGAGGCACTCCTTAGTGGTACTAGGTCTACAATAGTAACTCTTTGTTTTAGGGAAAGGTTTAATATGTGCCCTCACTCTGTCTTTCACGTCTTTTGGTATTTTATCCTTAGTTTTGCTACCTCGATCGTCCAATTTTGGTTCCTGTTATTTTATCTTCGTGTATCTTCGTGTAAATGTGCATTATTTATCATCTTCTGGCTTATAGAAAGTGTGTTGAGGTAGATCTTCTTACACACAATAATTTCTTTATTTGAAACATAAACCTTGTAAACGAATGTATTCTTCTTTCGAAGGTTTAGAATATTTTCTGTTGAATTTCTTTTTTTTCTGGAAAGTATCTGATGTCCTCAGTATGTAGCTGACCTTTTCAGAATGAGTTTCCAATTTGTAAAACGAAATAATCGGTATGCGAGAGTGCGTTCTGGCAGTAAATTAATTATAAATCATGTAATGAACCATTGCCGCGAGAAAAAGACAAAGGGGTTATTAATACCATTAGAAAGATCTATGGACACAGCTGCCGTACAATACTTGTCATCGACAATACACGCTATTCATAAAGGGCACGAAAAATATTTTTATTTCTCCTCTGTACATATTTATTACACAATAGATATGTTCTTGCTCGCTTATACTCTGTCGTTCCCTGCAATGAGCTAACCTGTATCCCGCACACCGCCCTCTATATAATAGCTAATCGATCACTACCTTCTGTAGACGTGCAATTCTCAGTCGGCGGTGACCTCATGTAAACAGATTGCAGCGCTTCGTCTACAAATACAACGTGAACGTGTAATAGTGTATTGTAATCGTAAGAAATTAACCAATTGAAGAGCTGCTCGGAAAAACAGTATTAGTTCAAAAGACCATTAGACCAAATTGTGAGAAATGAGAAAACGGTGGTACTACAACAGCACTTTCCCGCCTTATTGGAAACAGCTACGTAGTATTGAAAATTGCACTTTCCGCCCTATTATTTGAAATTATATTTCAAAATTATTAAGATATTATTTGAAAACGTCCAATTCAACCAAGAAGCGAAAATCTCACTGTTTCCATCAAAGTGTTGTCAAAAATATGTGAACTCTACAACTGCATAAAAATATAATACAAACGTTTTGTAAACTTGTATTGGAGAAAGAAGCTTGATACCCCAAACAATAAAGAAATGCATTTCATAGAGCCATGATTAAAGAAAAGTATTCTAAACCCATGCAAAAATACGCTACTCGCTACAAATGGTACAGCATTTGGTGCGAAAACTAAATATTTTCATGCAAATATCAACATAAATTTGACAATTGTAACTCCTTTTCATACAGCTACATCAATTCACAACAATGGCACGTAATTCACAGAAATTCGCGAGCGCGAAACGGAATTCCATTCTTGCATTAACTGCATTGTCGATATTCTGTGAGAATCATATAAGCAAGTAACTTTTATTTCAAATATTTCAAAATAAATAATTTCTAAAAGAATAATGTGTTACGTTTAACACAAAGTCGAATGTAAGAAGCGAACAAAGACATAATATATATGTACAGAATTGCAAATTCTAATTTACGACGCATCCAGCTATCTGTAGCGCAGTAAATTTGCAGTGGGCTATTATGTATCTCACGTAATTATATAAAATCTACTTGTATTTTCAAAAAATTAAGCATGACCTTATTTGAAGATATATAATTTTTTCTCAATGAAATGTATTTATGAAAATTACAAGGAGACGCCGAAAACGAAGCGTAGTGAATTTAGACATATGATGTTCTTTTAGAATCATTTACTTTTCTTCGTTCGCTTTCTTTGGAACCAATGCACTTTTGGCAAAGTCTATGATACCTCTGATGCTAGCACTACAAGGTACCATCACTAACTCCAGATTCTCAGTTTCGAACTAATGCTATTTTTTCAGAAACCCTTCATTCTTCGGTGCCTTGGTTAATATTTTGGTAAATTTCAAGGACAGGGTTCGGCTCCTATTGACGCGCACGATTCGGTTCCGAACGAGTCACTCGCGGCGCCGCCACAGTGTGCCCGGCCACACGGCTACGTAGCCAACGCACTTTCATGTGGAATCGTGACGCTTCGCTACCCGTGTCCAAGTTGAGGACGAGGCTCGGGCCTTCGGCCCTCGCGTTAACATAAAACATCCTTGAGTCTGTCCAACGCATTTTATGCATTTAACATTATGCATGCAACGCATTTTATGCATTTAACCATTGTAATTCTCCATTACACATTCGCACCACACCGCACAATGCACAATGCAAGCACAAAGGCATCTTCCCGCTCCCTGAGTGATCCGTTCTCGTGGTCCGCGCGAGTGAACCGTGCGCCGTTGTTTTAGTGAGCCGAATCCTGTCCTTAAAATCAGCCAATCTTTTTTTACTCACACTTACACGTACGTTGAAATTGCATTCTTGTTGCCAATCTACTCCTAGTCTTTTCTGTTTATGTGCGTTGGAAGAATACGAATTAGGACGTAGTACTTTCGACATATTATGCTGAAATTCTTACGTAGCCTAAATCCGACTTAAACTATAAATCAGCAGTAAATACTGATCTGTTATATGGGCAAAAAGTATTTAATGATAATATAATCACATGATAAACTATACAAGATTTAGTATGGGTTCGTTGTTACAATTTCTATCTACAAGATGATCGTATCGTTTTTCTGTTGCTTTTTTTAAAATTATTTTCTTCCCGTTCGACTTTCGTCTTTCGGAGATTTGGACGGGTACAATGTTACATACAATGAATTTACTGGGCCATCCTAAGGCAAATGCGGGTCTCGGTGCAACCCTTCACTATTTTAAAATTTCATATTTGAATAACTTGACTAAGGGAAGATTTGCATTTGTTGTTTAGAAGTGGAAGGAGGGTGTTTGAGGAAAAAGGGGCAAATGATTTTATGAATCACAGTAGGCGAAAGAGATCTTTGGGGAATCTGGATCGAATGCGTGAAGGATAGTGTGAGTTTTGACCGAGATCGTATCGTTAGAATTATTTTGATTATGATTATTTTTTTCTACTGTCTCCCGAATCACATTTTTCACAAAGTCATCCAAATAACAAGAATTCGAAAAAGAGACACAGACGGAGTGATCGGTTAGCTGACGCTAACCGATTTTTTACTATTCTAAGTATTCTACTAACGAAAATTTAATAAACTGGAAATAATAATTACTGTGATAGTAATAAATGTGAAAGAACAGCATAGTACAAATTATACAAGACTTAGATTCTTCGTTAATACTAATAATTTCAGCTTACCCGAAACATAATTCGTGTTGACAACAGACACGAATGTTCCTCATTTGCACGAATTGATTGAAATAACAATCGAAGTTCGAAAAGTCTTTTCTCGTCATAATTAATTCCGGCGCGGAGTTGCCATGTCACACAATGGTACTACATTCTACATACAACTATTCTACTTCCCATTTTCAAATATATTGAGGGTACAACTTACCAAGGAAGTGCACGAAAGAACATATAAAATAAAGTAACTTTCTAAGACAATAAGTAAAATTTCAGGCGCTTCGTTACTTCATTTAATCCGTATATCCGAAGAAGTTCGATTTAATCAGAATAAAATTCGTATTGTTTGTCAAGAGGCTCTGTAATGCTCTTCAATTTGCGCGATTTCATTCGAATAATAACCGAGTTGGAAAAGCCGTCTATTGCCGGCATCCCCGAACCTAACGCGGAGTTGCCACGTTTTCCAATCCCAACTCGCGGCGGGGGAAGGGTTGCTAGATTGGGGAATTTTGTCCTCAAAATGGGAATTTTTTTGCTTTGTAGGGAAAGAGTATGAAACATAAATGGACGGGGAAATGTTTAGTTTTTTTAAAATTATTTTTATCTGGAGTCGAGATAGAAATCAGTTATGTTTCAGTTATTATGAATAAAAAGAAAAATCAGACTTATTCTCATTTTTACCTATGAAAAGAGTCAAATAAACGACTATAATAGAAAAAGAAAACATGAGAATAACGAAGATAACGGGTTTGGAGCATCTCTAAGGGCGATGATTGGTTGATTTGAATTGTCTGAATATAAGGAAACGGCCAATGAAATCGACAGGGACAGAATCTTGGTAAGCTCAAGTCGCTGATCGATAATTTGGAGAATATTTTTCGTTCCAAAGTTGTTTTTTTCTGTTTCATTGGATAGATTATTTGGGGAAATACTGTAGTATGGTCCGATTAAAATAAATTGGTGATTGACAGTTGCAAATGGAAAGTAGACAGGCTGCGTACCACTGAGCACGCGCTTCCGAAAATAAACACTTGAAATGAATGATTATAAAAGTAACCAAATCATACACTCATATTGTATGAAGCTACAGCTTCACAAAGCACAACTATCAATCACCAACTTATTTTAATCAGACCATAGTGGTGGGGAAAGAGCTCGCATCGCATTTGGCAACCCTGGGCGGGGGCGGTGTCCCGTCGGCGGCCGCCAGCTGCCTGCTCTCCCGCCACCGCTGGCGGTTAACCCATCAACATCCCACCGAAGCCTTATCTCGGACCCGCGCACTAATAGCATCTCGAAACCAGCTCCTGTTATTCTGCCGATAACGCTTGTTAGAGGAAATTCTGATTCCGAATTAAGGCTGTATTAAGGGAGTATTAATTTCCCCGGGGCGCCCGCGCGCGGGGACGTGGGCGGGTGGGGTGCGGGCGGGGTGGGGGGAGCGGGGGCGGGGGCGGGGGGGACGGCGGCGGAGGCGGCATCCCACAATTCCGCCGTCGGGACGTGAGATCAATTTCAAGGGTGGCTGGCGCGGCGGCGGAGGAGCCTCGAGATGCCGATCACGGCGTGGTAACCTGCTTCCGCCAATTTCACCCGCAGGACCCGGTCGACGCCCCTCTCCCCGCCCCGCCCCTCCCTCCGACCCTCCCCCCCCGCTCCGCCTCGCTTCCCCTCCTGTCTCGCCGCGATCCGATTGTTTTGCTTGGACAGCCGAACATCCATCGAATCAGAGTCGACTCAAAGACGAGACCGGGAAGACATAATCGCTGATGCTTTTGGGACTTGATTCCATTTGTTGGGAGAGGCGGAGTGTATTGATGGCAGCCACGAGTGTATTGCTAGAATTTTTTGAAGATGAAATTCTTTTACGAAGAAAAGTCGTCGGTAGGTCTTTGAAAAGCTACGAAGTGAATCATTCGTTATTGAAGTAGGAGTTGTCAAACAATGCGCCGTCCGATCATGAATGATCGGACGATCATGAATGAACGTCCGATGGACGTCCGATCATGAATGAACTGTAAAGATACATTCTAATAGTCTCATGTATCTTACTATTTCCCCGTAATATGAATTGGATTTAATTCATACAAAATTATTAAATAGGTAATAAAATAGACAATCGTTGAACACTTATGTTTTACCTCGTCTGTGATTAAGTGTACGGGGGTAACACATCACTAATAAGTAGGATTTTATTGTAGCAGACAGTAGGCTACATGACGTGTCACATCAACAATGTTGACCAAACTTAAAAGCAATTGATATTATTAACAACATTATCTATTAATCATATTCTTAACAACATTATCAATAAATTAAAAAATCAAAACTCAAATTTTCGAAGGGATAAAAACATTAAAAGTAAATTAACTGCGTAAAATATAAACATAAAAGTCATGCTTTTAAAAACTGAAAATCAATCCTGTTAATTTATTCCACCGCCAATACATTTCTCATGAAATTTGGCACCTGCTTGTTAACCTGTGAACTGGATTCGTGCGAGGTACCACCTTGATGCGTATTTGGATGCCAAAACTGCAAACTAATTGGTCTCGTATTTGCATGTGCTCCACACATCGAAATTTGTCGTCACACCATGTGCCACAAATTACGCATAATTGAGGAACGTAACATTTTGTAGAGTAAATTTTGCATTTCTGTTCGTGTAACTTTAACTAACACAATACAAAAATAGAAAATCTCTAATATCAAATTTAAGTTAGTTCTATTATTGAATTTTTTTTTACTTTTTACCTTAAGAATACATTGACATTACTTGAAACTTCAAGTATTTGACACAAATACTTGAAATATCGAGCAAATAAATTGACAAATGGAAATTACAAAAGTATGCTTTGGTTTTTGAAACACATTCAAAATCTGTTGAAGGGACTAAAGTAAGTTTTCCACTTATTGTTCACTTCCAGTTTTCCACCAATTGAAATTTATATCAAATGCAATAATATAATTAATCAGGATTAACGATTACAATAAGTGCAAAAAATTAGAAAAAACTAAACTAACAAGTCATAAATATATAGAATGAGCTTCTACAAGGAAGTCGTCTAAACAACGTATTCTTGCTCGTGTTTACACATTCTTACTCAATGTTTACTCATTTGTAAATATTTGTATTCTTACTTGCATAAGTCTTTTTTCTAGGGCTTTTATCCACCCGACAGCCTTATCCTTAGGTCCGAGGCGCTGCGTCGGCACACGATCTTAGCCACTTCGGCCATTCAGGTCATCCACGTGCGTAAGTACTTATAATTAATAGCTGTAAATTGTTGAGTCTGATAAGTGAATTGTAAAAAAATTCAGACTCTCGGTTATTGGAAATGTCTCCAGTTCACTGTCGCTCCAGCTAGGGTAAACTCCAAAAATAACCCGTATTGGTTTTACTCCTGTTACAATTGTTGATTAATTTTCAACGTAGTTGTGAATAGAAGTTGTTTTCAGGTAAACACATGTTTTACGTCTCCAATTTCGTTCATGTTCGTTGAAAATCACATTTATTGAAGTGTACGTACTATACCAGCCAGTAGTACTTCAATCCAGAAAAGTTTTATGAAAATTAAATTACTTGTTTGACACTAGTTCGCAGAATCAGTTCTTGAGTATTGCAGATGTGACAGATTCCCAATAAAATAGCTTTGTGTTCTCTCCTTTTTTTAATTTGTTTATTTTACGTCGCATCAACAGCTATGGTTATTAGCGACTACAATTTGTACATTACATAATATTTTCTTTACTTATAAAAACAATGATAATTGATGATACACAATGACAATGATAATAACACAATGACACAATAATCTCACAATGACAGTGATAATAAACAATAAATAAACAGAAAAATTATACAGAATAATTTAACAGTTTTGAATTTCATTTAGAAGGATTATATGTCATTTAGGAAATTACAAGATTTACAGAAATGTAGTATTTTTTTTTGATAATCCTCGAATGTTAGGATTAGTTCTTCCTCATGCACATCAATATTCTGCTCGCGTCTGTTGTCCTGAAATAGATTACAGTAGTATAGCAAATGATGGATGTTGAGAGAGGTATTGCAGGGCACACAGATGGAGGAGGATCTCTTGGTTAGAGATGCTTGTGACTAAAATTACAATGACCAGTTCTTATTCTTGATAAGATCACCTGTTCTTGTTTAGAAAAGTCTTTGGGGGTTTTCAAGGAGTAAAAATTTCGAATTTTTTTGTGCAAATTGGTAGACTTGAATGTTCTCCAGTAGTTTCTCTTCTTTGTTCAAACATTTGCTGATGATAAAACTTATGTTGGCGTTAAGATCCTTTCATATATGTTAAACAGTTATTTATAAATTAACTGGACTTTTCAGAATACGTAGCAATAATTATTATATTAATATAAAACGTTAAAATAATTTGAAATCTGATCATTTGCTTTCTGCTATATATTTGACGGAAACATTAATAATTTTATTGGCCTTATCTTTTGGTACCCTGCAATAAAATGTTATTGTAAGAAAGAGTTCTTAAATGCATGAGTGTTAAAGAACGTCACAAGAGTTAACCATTACATAGTTTTTTAAGTAAAGTTACACTACGTTTTGCTATAGGTAAAACTTACTAAGCGAATTTACCTAAAGTTATAGCACAGTACAACCAGTATGTTCACTCGCGGCAAATGCCATTGAAAAAGTATTTTCGATCTCGTGGACGTCCGCTATGTTCTCGGTATAACACCCAGCGCGCGAAATACCTAATTACTACATTTAAAATGATTTTCTTACATTTATTTTATTCACTAGTTCAATTCATTTTATTATTCTATCCATTCTTATTCAAATTCCACGTCCTCTGAAACAAATTAAGCACATACATTCAGTTCTCATATCACACGGTGTATGATATCCGAATGTACTCTGCTGAAATTCTATTGGCCTGCAAAACTAGATTTTGGAGCAAGTGAACGTACTGCTTGTACTGTGGTTATAGTGTTTGCCTTTTCTCGTTTGTTTTGGTTATGTAATTTTCGTGTGTGTTTCACTCTCGTTAAACACTTTAGAATTATGCGTTTTCGATATGGTTTGCCATCACCAGTCCTCGGGTACTCTCCATTAAACACAATTTTTATTCGAAAGATGGTTAATAATTTATTACCCCCAAATGCTTGTTTTGACAACTTCCTTGTGATTGGTCAAATACGTGTATACATCTGTCATACTTACTATCTTATGCAATAAGGTCCCAATAAGTTCCTCGTCGTTTTCACTGTAATAGCACAACCCCCAGTTTTGTCCGAAATACGTCTAGCTCATCACTGCCTTCATTACACCGATGATATTAAGTCAGTTCTCTCACGTTTTCAACAAATGGAGCTCCGATATCTTAGGGAAAACTCATCTCATGTCAGAGCCTATTGCAACATTACAGATCTCACTGGACTGTCTATTGAGCAATTTTGGATACGTCATTGGTCTCTCAACAGTACTAGCAATATTTGAAAACCAATTTTCAGCTCTCCAGTGAAAAGAACTTCTTTAAAATTCGTAGAATTTCTAGTACACAATGATTTCTATGCCCTTAGTGCAGCGAAAGCATTTCACAGAATTCAGAAAAATATTTTAGCTACAATTTTGGATACGTTGGTCTCTTAACAGTACTACCTGCAATAATTCAAAACTAATTTTCCAACTCTTCAGCAATAAAAGAGCATATTTGAGATACGATGAATTTATTCTTACATGATGATTTCTATGCCATTCTACAGCAAAAAACATTTCACAGGATCAGAAAAATATTTTTAGCTGCAATTTTGGATACGTCGTTGTCTCTCAACAGTACCGGCAATAATTGAAACTAATTTTTTAGCTATATCAGTGAGTTGGTCCATCATTTAAAAGACAGTAAAAAAATTGAAATAACAGTTTACATATTAAATAAAATACATATTCTCACAACATTTTGGAAATAACTGCGTTTCCACATCAAGTGACAAACGTGAAATATGTATTTTATTTAATATATAACTGTATTCAAATTTGTTCTGTCTTTTAAGTGATGGACCAGTTTATTGATATAATTTAAATATAGACAGAAACTAAAAATATTAATTATAAATTTTCTAGCTCTCGAACAAAAAAAGAACATATTTGAGATACGTAGAATTTCTACCTACACGAGATTTTCCTATTGCCCTTCGTACAAACGAATGCATTCACAGGATCCAGAAAAATATCGAATATAGTTTAGCTGCAATTTTTGATACGTGGTTGGACCCTCAACTGTACCAGCAATAATTGAAAACTAATTTTCAAGCTCTCCAGCAAAAAAAAAAGTGCATACTTGAGATTCGCAGAATTTCTACGTACACGATGATTTCCACGCTCTTCGTTGCGGCGGAAAGCATTCGACGACCGCGTGGACCGGCGAACGCATGGACGACCGCGTCGGGTACCAGGGACGGCGACGCTAGCGCGAGTGTGTCCCGGGCACAAAGCAAGCAAACAGACGCGCACCGCTGCGGTCGGCCGAAAGCGCAGCCACAAACACGTGTCGAACACGCGCGCCGCACTGCTTGCGCAAACACGGCGCCCGAACGGAGCTCATCCGGCCGAGCCGGGTTTGCGCCGACGCGCCGCCTAGCGCTTCGTCCGCGGAAACGATTCATATATCCCTTCTTTCCATACTATACACTGATCATACTGCGATTTTTCTAACTTTGCCCCTCACGACCCGTCTATACGCTGGAATATGTTGAATTGAATTGCCTATTTTACGTGGCGAGACTCAGGCCATGAGGCCTGCTCTTCCGTCTGACCACGCAAATTTCGCTACGCTCCTTTCACCAACTAGCGGAGAAAGAAGGTATTCCATGGGCGACGAAACAGGCGATTTTGAATTTTGCTCAGAGGCGTCATTTAGGCTTGAGGATCTTTTACATGCAGTAAATCTACTAACATGGGACAGCCGGCTTTACTTCCCCTCCGAAGGAAGGCGTACGAAGGTTTTTTTCGTAAAAATCCATGGCTTCGATCGGGTTTGAACCCGCGAACTAGGGTATAAGAGTCCGAAACGCCAACCGTTACACCATCGCCGCCACGTGTCACGGTATTTCGCGACGTTCTGAGTCGTGCCGCCAGATATCGCATGATCGCGACTGTGTGAAGAAGTGTTTGTGATCATGTAAACTCTAGCGGCACGCGAAATACCGTGCGATATTCCATCGTGGCCGTAGGGGCTTGAGGAGCAGAGTTAGAAAAATCGCACTGTAGTGCCTAAGCGGGTCCCCAGAAGTCCCTAACACAGGCTTGCACAACGCTTGCTCCCGCGGGTATTCTGCACTTGCGAGCCGATCGTCTGCCCGCGACAGCGCCGAAAGTGCGAGTAGTGGGGAGTAGGAAGCTTTAAGGGGGAGGGGAGAAGTATGACGTAACACGACGCGGCGCGTAGATTGAATGTCGGGCGTCTACTACAATGATCCATGCTGCAAAATTATATGCCCACTTGTTTGAAAGGAGTACGTCTAGTATTTCAAGTTACAAGGGCCGTAATTCCCTGTTTACATTCTGTGCACTGCTATACATCCAACTTTGTATCCACCACTGTCCAACACACATGCTCATTGTGACTCTTAAGCAATATTTTAAAGCAGTGCATTAAGAAATTTTAATTCTAATAAAATACTATTGAATAATGATTGTTCACCAGGAATGTATAATCTCTAAATCATAGCAAATGAAGTAAATCTGAGAGCAATCTCTCACCAAGATTGACATAAAATAGAATATGTGGGCTACTCCAAGAATATTTAACAGCACATTTATTTGTGTATTTTTCTGCATTAGAAAACTTAATAAAAGAGATCAACGAGCAAACCTCTTTAGAGATTTGCTCTCATGAGTTTATCACAGGTTTGTGAATAGAATGCAAAGGTCCTTAATATATTTATGCGATTTCGTAAACGACCTGCACTGTTGTCAGAAATTAGAACAGAAAATAATCATGATATTTCAAGAAAATATATGGTTTTGCTTTGATAGAACCGTCTTATTCAATTTAACATATACGAAAAAAATTGTATCGCGTCATCATAAAAAAGAACAATTCAGTATCATAATTTTGCGTTTAGCAAAACACTAAATTTGTGATCCATCGTCGAAAAGCGAAATACATTATCAGCCTTACCAAGCTATTATAATATTGGTGTCCAAATCTAATATGTAATTTGTTTGTATTTCATAATTCGCAGTGTCATGTATCGACAACAAACATTAGAATATAATACAAAAGGCAATATTACATGAACTGTATGTGACCGTCATGTTCTCGCACATTGCTCTTTAAATTACGCGCTTTTTTCGAATTGAGAATCTAATAGGTAGTCCCATCCTACAGTGAGTCTCTTTCCCCCCTTCATCGATTTTCCGCATTTGCCCCTGAGCTGCTCGCGCACAGCTCCTGACGTCATGAAAGTGCAAAATGCTGTGCGGGCATGCCCCAGCGCCTTCTTGTTAGACTGATCCTGAGATAGTTTGCCATTGCTTTCCCTAGGGGCGCTAGTGCGCCAATTTGACAACTTGTTTTGAATAACAAATAGCGCAAGCCAAGATTCAATATCCGCAATCTTATCCAACAATTAAAATAGAAACTCTGATTGGAGTTAATTGCTGAGGATTAATTTTGTCAGCATCTGCTAAGTGCCTTTCCTGGGATCTGTTTTACATGCCGACAAGCGTCACATGCATGCCATCGATTTTTGACACACCCAAAAATCCCTCAACTTTGAACCCGTGAACTTGGTGGTATCAGTAGCCCGGCCTGATAACTAGAGACCTGAAAAATATGTTGTATGAAACGTGAAAATATGTACATAAATCTGTAATGAAAACAGTAAGAATATGTAATAATATGTAAATAGGATATAATATGTAAATTAAATTACTCTAACTAAAACGCATTTACATAACACGAAATTTATAAAAAATTTCCTTCTTACACTAAAAAACAATACAAACCTTAAAACTCATTTGGAAAGCACAAGTTGATGCACACTTGGACCATAGAACTTTCCCATCAGTAGTAAAAATGTCAAAAATTGTTATCCAGGTATGCTGTTTAGCAGGCAGACTAGACGCAATAGAAGACATCGTACAAACTAGCGACAACTTAAACCAGCAAACAATCACTGTAGCTTGCAATATTCTCATCGAAGTTTACACGACGACGATCGCCAAGTTTCTTGAGAAATTGAGGTAAAAAGGCGCCAAACGCGTCAAATGATACTTTTCGCACCTAAGATGAAAATGATCTCAGTCGCTGACGCGCACTTCCCTTACTGAGATAATGGAAGCAGGCGCGCCGGCTAGATATGAGAAACATATGACCGTGTCTTCACGTAGCGTACCTCGAGTAGACAGCCCGCAGTAATAGTGTAGAAAAAATGCTGATTTCTTAAATATCTCTTTTCATTAAAGTATGTACAAAAATTGATATAACAAGAAAATATGTTAAGAAAATAGCAAAATATGTAAATATATGTAGTAATAAATACAAACATGTAAACACATATGTAAAAATATGTAACGAAAAAATTGGATATTGTGTTAGGAGGGCTATTATTCGCCAAAATTACAATTTTGAAAACGGTAAGTAGAAAGACAAAAAATATGTATTAATAAAATCCAGTCTCTAATGATAAACATTATACCAATCAAAGTCGGTGATTCATATTATATTCGCAGAATTAAGAATGATTGATGATTAGTGATGTGGGCACGTAGACTGTCAAGGTCATTAGTCCGTAATGCACGCATAGTTCTATCGCAACAGGTGATCTTCTCACGCTGGATGGCGGGATCTGGCGCCGACCTACATGGTTGCGAGGATATTTGGCCAACCATCTATCTCCAAGGTGACTCCGCCCCAGCCGGGACAAGCTCTAAGCTCCCGACTAATCTTACGACATGTATAGTAGTGTATTGCATGTGTGTGCAAGTTAGGAGCGAAGTTATGTCAAGAAAGGAAGGAAGATATGCGCAGTCCGTGTCTGTTTGTGAGGGTACTGCTCCTGCATTCACTGTGTGATCGGACAAACCACAGAAAAGTACCGATCAGAGAAGCCGGCCACTAGAATTCTCTTCCAGACAGCAGCTGAACTCGACCTAGCTGCTCGACCTACTTATTCAAACATAGGGTACGTGTTAATTTTCAATAGGCAGTAGAAGATGCAAACCAGAGGTAATTTAAAACAGTAGTTTCATGTGAATTCGTTGTAAACTAAGAAAAGAGCATTCCTGGAGCGTTATCACGTGACAGCATATTTGATTGTTTCTCTTCAATACAAACTCGAATATTGTAGCATTTTCTACGAAACAATAATATTTTTTGAAGATACAAAACACATGAGTATCAAGGATCACTTGAAGATAAATGGTTACTTGCCGACAGACACTAGACTCTGAGCAGTATTGCAACACACAAGACCAAAAAGGCTTCACGGAAACTTCTCTGCCATCTTTTTATTCGGAAGAAGAAAGCAGGGGCGCAGTCTTCATTTCCCGTCAGCGAGTGCCCCCTCCCCGCAGGCTCTTAAATACCTCACTCATGCAGGCTGCGTGCAGGGGAGGCCTTGAGCACTCCGGGAACCGATTAACCTTAATCCCGCTTCACGCGTCGTCATTAGATAGGCTGAGCGGAGCGTGGGGCTTCACGCCGCCCCCGCGCCGCCCCCGCTCTTGACATGCCTCGTGTTGCCCCGCTCTTCCCCTGCCCCTCAAATGTTCACTCCGTTCCTGTAATCGCTCCTGACCTTCTGCTTCAGCGAGTCCCGCTCCCAACCTCGCTCTCGGCTCTCTCCCGGTCTGCATATCTCCCTCGCGTCCACAGTACGTGTATTAACGTGTACTGACTCAAGGAAATATATTCAGGGTTTGATACTGGTCGTTTCGGAAGCCCATTAGCGGTAAGGAAACTATTTTGTGATGGAAGCGAAGCGAAAGTTTCAAAACTTTATTAGTTAGGAATGAGTGACGAACGTTTAAAAACGTTTCTCTCTCTTGAACCAACTAAAGATATAATTGAATCACTGTAGCCCCAATAATATAGGGAAATGTTACAAATTATATAAATGTGTATACTCAAGAGGTTTGCCCTTCTTTTCCATCTCCGTATGCTCCTGTACATTTGCCAATCAGTCACTAACAATGCCACCGTTCTACTCGGACAGCTCATTAACACATTTGGGAACATTCTTCTTGCGTTGATTCGATAGCCAATGAGGCCGTTGAAAACTTCTACCTATCTCATTCCTTCTCATCGCCATATTCGTTGTCCACAACACAGTACATTCACCGCTAATCTCACTAAACTATTGCTGCCATTTACTTGTCACTTCTTACTCACATTTTCCCTCGCCTTTCTGATTTTTTCTGTTCATTCGTCTTCTCTTCGTCATCCTCTCCATTTCTTGATATTTACTGTTCTCAGCATCTTTCTAATTTTTTCTACCTCTCATTCTTGTTTCTTACTCTCTCCTCATTCATTTCCCCCATCATTCTCAACTTCTTAGATAGATTAGATTTATTTTTAAACTGCAAATGGGTATAACCCGGTGGCAGCTAATTACAAAAACATAAAAATACACAGTCATTAAACATTAAATTACATTAAGAGAGAAAAGAAAAGAAAAAGAAAGAGAAAGAAAAAAAAAACAAAAAAAACGTATATACTCTAACTCTGCACTGAATGTTTATACAATCAGATCACACTGCGCTTCACTGCACTTCACTTCACTAAGACCCGAAAACATTTCCTTCTTTATTTCTCTGCTATACACTGCACGACACCTCACTTCACAATAGAACACTTATGTATCACTATATAACCCACTATTCTTCCTCATTTACTTAATAATACCCTAAATTAATTTCCTAAACTGTTGAACGCTTTGAGGAAAGGGTTCAAAGGTTTTGCAGGCAATCTATTCCATTCCGTAATCGTTCGATTTGTAAAGAAAATTCCCGACATCCGGGCTCTGCTGTCTTAAATTTATTTTGTGCCTGTGATCCACTCTACTGATGTATGTAGGAATACATAGCCGCCGATTAATTTCTTTCCAAGCTGGATGACCATTATAAGTTTTATACAAGGCGCAGAGTCTTGCTACTGATCGCCTGTTTTTAAGTGAATCCCACACTGCCATTTTCTTGTCCCTGAAAGTAAATTTAGCTGCCCTATGCTGAATCCTTTCCAAGTGTTTACACTGCATAATTTTGTGCGGATCCCAACAAATTGTTCCATATTCCATTATCGGACGAACGAGAGATAAATAAGATAATAATAAGATAAGAAATAAATAAATATCCCCCTCTTCCTCACTTATCTTCTCATCAATATCTCCTCACATTTTCTGTTCACTCTTCCTTTCTCCCTTGTCACTCACCTCTCCCTTCATCCATACGCCTTATCCAACTTTTCTAACTCCTTATTCATCCCCTTGTCCTCCTCCCTTTACATTGATGGCTTATTTTGTGTTTCCGAGCGCGTCAGCTGCTAAGATTGTTAGTCCGTTAATGTAGTTCATGTTATGCTGGAGGAGGCCGTATTTCTCTCCCATTGGAACGTGATAGTCACCGACGAGCTATTCTACGACTTGCGGGGTTTCCCCTTCCATATGTCTGGGACAAGCCCTAAGCTCCCAACTGGTTCTCTGATACAGTTGGTAAGTCTTATTTGTACAATCCATAATTTGCTCGAAAATCATTAGTTTTAAGTGGAAAATTGGGACTAATGCAAAATGTATTACAAGATAATTGAATAATTCCCGTTGAATAAAATGTAACTTTTTACACCTAAACGAAATAGCCTAAAAATTGAAATTCACCAGCACGTTTAGTTGCTCGGGAACCTTCCTAGAGGCTAGTTCCAAAGCGACTAAATGAGCTGGTGAATTTCAAATCAAGGCCATTTCATCTACATGTACAAAGTTACGTTATGTTTAAATCCAACGTTATGTTAAAACATAACTGAAATTATTCAATTATCTTGTAATATAATTTGCATTAGTCTTAATTTTCCACTTAAAATGAATAATTTTCGAGTAATTATGGACTTTACAAACAGACTGTTACTAGCTGTATGCCTGGGTCCCTGTAGGCGTGTGTATGTGTGAGGGAAGATGTAAGGTTGAGAAAGAGGTAGCAAAATCGCGCGCGGTTCGTGTCCTTTGGCTCATACACTACTCCGCCTGGAAACAACCTATCACAGCATCCGGCCGTTAGAATTCTCCGGTCCAGACAACGTCCAAATTCCACCAGCCGTACTGTCGTCCTCCGTTTGACTACTCAGACTCTCCCAACAAGCGCAATCACGCAATGCGAACCACTCTGCGGAGTATCGCTCCAGAAATGAAAGAGCGACGGGGACGGCGGCCGGCGGCGGTGTCTCAGGCAGAGGCGGAGGCGGAGGCGTCGAAAGACAGAGGAAAAGAACGCAGTGGCGCGTCTTTGTTTGCGTTTACAGCACAGAAACAAAAGGAGCCCGAGCCGCCGTGTAATATTCTATCGCGCAAGTGCACCTCCCTCACAAGGCCCATTGCAGCCGCGGTTTTTCCCCTCGCCTCCCCCCCCCACGCGTCCGGCTCGCGAGCTGAGATACGGAGAAAATTTTTATTACTTCCTATTCGAGATAAGCTGAAAACCGGTGAGAAGTAAAACCTCGAGGCGCTGTACTTGCAAGAGTTTCCTTGGTTGTTCCTGAGGCGATTAATTAGCAGTAAGTGCTTTAGAAAAGCAGAAGTTGTTGAATATGCGATGCAGCAGCCCAGAAAATGCTTATTACTTCACAGATCTTGTGACTGCCATAATGACCTGAAGTGTCAGCGAAATCTCGTGTAGTTATGTCTTCAAACTTTATGCTAAGTTTTGCTGAGCCAGAAGCGATTGAGAAAATTGAAAGAAATGAATTTAACTAAGAAGCGAGAGCAATTCTCGCTTTCCTTTTATCATTTAACATACTTAACTACAACATTCTTCAAAGATATAGTTGTGCATGTGTTTATTTGGTTAAGCAAAATATATTTTCAAATTATCTATCACAACGCTTGAAAATCAACAAAGGGATTTAGAAACGGTATTTAATTATTTTACATTCCTAACGTAGTATCTTGGTTACCACTTTACCTGGGATTTCGTTTCCCTCTACGTAACAAAAAACGATGCAAAACGTGAAACCCTGTATTTATGGCAGTAATCATTAGATATTCTAAACTGAAAAGTACGGTAATAGAAAGTGCTTAGATGAGTACTCTGCT